>CAXAMN010024695.1:133379-177427 GCA_963970005.1 Durusdinium trenchii | reverse complement strand
GCCAACTTAAAAGACATGGAATGCACATAGGAAAACCAACCAGGAAAACCAAAAATACGAAGCAAACCTGCACGTCGCGACCGCGCCCGCTCGCTTCTCGCTTTCCGTTGCTTGCCGGACTGGTTTGCAGGTGATCCACCCCTATAGGGCTCCGAACTCCCCGGTGACCGGTGGTATTCGACCCCCCAAGACCAGCCACCCAACCATCGAACCTCAGGAGGGCGCGGCCAGCCCTAGGGCACTACTGAGTCAAGGCCGAGTCACCAGGCCCAAGGTCTTCCGAGTGCCATCGCTGCTGGACCAGTGTGGAGCGAGCAACGTAAACACCATGCAAGCGGACAGGAAGAGGAAGGCGAGGACGAGAATGCCTGGGCATCCCCAGGCATTCTCGAACCAAAACGCCAGTCTTGCCGTGCTTTCGATGTGTCAATCACAAAGGGGAAGCAAACGAACTCCAAACCAGTGGATGTTTTTCGGTGGGAGAACCCCACCCCAACCCCCCAAAAAAACTGTATCCACTTATCCTATATAATATATAGGAAAACACCCGTTGCACATTCAATATACATTTCGGGTCAAATTAAGGAAACTAAAGCGGACAACCACCCAGCACATGGTAGTCGAAACATGAGAAGTGCGACCTTTACCAAATCCAAAAGTCATTGGAAGGACGCACAAACATCAAAGCTCAAAACCAATTGGAGGGGTTCCCCCCAAAGGGAAGAAACACAAAACACATTGGCCTGCTAGGGCCCCCTACGCCTATCCTTGCCACAGATTGTGCTCTCTGCCTCTCTTGCACCGATGCGACAGACCCACAGCTGCGGCTCCCTTGAAATCATATCCTAATCGCGCATGAAGTCTCATAACGCATCCAAGACACCAAAAGGACTTGGATGAGGCTTGACGTATATGGAAAAAAACAAGCTCGAATCCCCAATGGAAACTTCTTGAATTATGACGCTGTCATCAGAAGTAAACTACCTGTACCTGACTACCTGACTCCTACCCCCCAAAAGGACTTAATTGTTAAAGGTTATCCACTGACTGCATGGATATGGTACAGCTTGGAAGCAGTATGGGCCTCAGAAAATCCTATGGATGCGATGCAAACAACATGTGTAAACAAATAGAATACCAACCAAAGAGTTGATCAAACGGCATCAAACATTGCATTCCCAGTAGGCAATGGCACTGTTAAACCATGCACTGAAATTTTGGACGAAGGAACTCGATGGACACATCCTTTGGTCATAAACCCTAGGGCTCCGAACATCCCATATCCTCAGGTGGTTATACACCCAAAAACCACCCACCCCTGGTCCACCTTCTCCTCAGGAGGGGCGGCCAGGAGCCCTAGGGAAAATAAGAAAATCGTGATCCTTTAAGGACCTAAAGTAGCAACATGTAGCAACCTGACTGCGCAATACGCCTGTCGAAGCATTCTGGAATTCGTGTAGATCTTGCAACTATTCAACATGTCTGCCGAACTTGGCTTGTTGAACAAATGAATAACATGTTGCACAGTTGGAGACGGGGCCAGGTAAATCATGTTCCAACCCATCAATCGCGCGCCCCACTCCCGCACGTGTCGGAATCAAGTCAGTCAGTCCAACTGGACGTGGTTCAGCCAATCCCAAACGCGACCTGCCTGGGACTGCCATAGGACTGCTGAGAAACGGCCAGGGGTGGTGGTTTGGGGGGCCCAACGGGTCGGTAGTCCTGGCAGTCCCAGATAGGTCGTCTGGGAAGGGACGTGTTGAACACGTGGTATTCGGTCCAACTTCGGCCCAGGCACAGCCGCCACAGATCTGCATGAGGGTATGTTCGGCAGAACCACACAGGATGTCCCCGTGCGTCAACATGCTGAACGCTCCGTTGGGGTGCATAAAGCCTCTGAGGCAGAGGCGCAAGGAGGTGTGGCGTCGCGAGGCTTCAGGGAAGGGGTGGGGCGGTTTTTATAGTGGAAAAGAGGAGCCCTGAGAAAGATATGATATACCCAGACGCTCATGGGCCCTCATATGGAGGGGTCGGACCCTCATATGGAGGGGTCTGGGGTCTCAAATCCCTAGGGTTTTGAGGTGCCAAGAGCTGTTTGGAGCGTCTGGGTACTCCACTTCATGTCCCAAAGACATCCAAACACTCCATGTGTGACATAATACATTACCTAGACGCTCCGTTCACAGCTCTTGGTTCCTCAAAACCCTAGGGATTTGAGACCCCAGACCCCTCCATATGAGGGTCCGACCCCTCCATATGCGGGCCCATGAGCGTCTGCGTATACACATAGGCCACATTGGGAGTGTCATGGGTCGCACAGGCACACGCAACGTCAGCCTCGGCATTGGACGTCGACGGCAGGTGTCTCGGGCAGGACGGATCGGAGATCGGTGGTGGTTGAACCCCCCCGGCGAAATCGGGTGGAGATTTGCCAACAGAACTAGACTATCTCCAGTAGTAGGTACCCAGTTAGGGTCCAGGCACCCTTGTAGGTAGGACTATCCCAGTTGGGTACCCCAGTAGGGTCCGAGTTCAGGTCACGTTCCACCTCTCTTGGTGAGGAGCCTGGCATCGATCTGGACCGATTCGAAGTGCCATTCTTAGGGCATGCGCAAGTTCGGTGGGCCAGGGGTGGGTGCCATGGGGGTCTCACCACCGAAGGATATGGGCCAGAAACCCTAGGGCAAAAAGATGGCTCTCGTGTCGGGCCTACCTACCACCCCGGAACGCCACACCCACCGCGGCTGGGCAGAAAGACGTGCATCCAGCGAGTTTTCAGGGCCACTCATGTCCCGACTCCTTCAGTTGAACCGAAGGAACTCTACCTGTTCTGGTTTGGTGGGGAAATCACTTCCACCAAAAGCTTATATATTATCCACTATTCCTGGGTATGTCTTGTACCCTAAGGATTCAAAACCGCCCTTGGTCCCTCAAAACCATAGGGATTTGAGGGTCCGGTCCAGGGTCGCGTCTGGGTAGCTGTTGCTGCCCAGGTGGCAAACAAATGGCATGAGGCCGATGTTGGTCATCGAGGTGAAGCCGATCTGCATGAATTTGCCCGCCATCCCCACCGTGCGGACGTTGTCCCAGGAGAGATTGTATCGTCCACAGGGAATTCCTCAGACCAGACCGCACCCATGAGCTGCCCACCCATGGTCCGAAGAGGGCCCAGATCAGTCGATCAGTCGTGCACTGGTCTGCTAATAAGGTGGTTGACCTAAGGAGTCGTCTAATGACTTAGGTTGGCCCCCCAGGGAACCTGGAAAGAATCACATGTTCCCCAGGGACATCAGGGGGTTTCACCCAAATAACACATCACCTGACTAGCAAAAAAAAACGTATTCAGAAGGTGCCAGGCTACACTCTGACGAGCTGGTGGATGGCATGGCTGAAAGGAAAACAACATTCCTTTGCCAAACGTTTGAACTCCATATCAGCGCCCGAAGGATGTACCAGGCCGGCATGGGAACGGTATGAAGGCATGTATTCAGTGAACTTCTTCACCCTTCACGCCGCTTCTTCAATCTTAGAGAGTACCTGGAGCCGACCCGTTCGTACCTCGGAAAATGGGTACAAGTACCAGTTTCTTAGGGATCATGTGCAATTTTCTAAGGTACTTGAAGTTGGGCCCAGCTGGCAGTTGGTTCGTGTCCAGGGTCGCTGACCGCATTCATCATTGACATAGACTATCACCAGGACCAACCTCTGCTGGGATGATCGATAAGAACAGAACGCGTTTTCACTTTCGAGCATCGGGAGCAAAGATTGGCAAGCAGGATCGTGCACCTCAGAGTCAAGGAACGTGAAATGCCCCACTGAAAAGCCCATGTCAACAGCACCGGCCTTTCCTGCAAACCATGAAACCAACATGAGGTGGCCCACATGTACGGTGAAACGTGCAGCATGCACCGCATTTTGACAGACCCTAAGGATCCGCACCCTCAAAAACAAGGGTTTGGTTCGGGTACAAACCCTTGTTATAGAGCGTTCGACCCCTTCTAAGGAGGGTCCAAGGATCCTTAGGGTACAACATCAAAGAGGAAGAGCGAGGTGGTACCAACATGAAGCCACATCTCGTGCTCAACATGTACGAGGGTGCTGCCAGCACAACATATGTCAATGTCGCTGAACGTTTGCCCCAAGGCTCCAGCCCCATCTCCGTTTCGCTTTGGTGGTAGGTTTGGCGGGTCTTCCTTGGGTATATCGGTACATTGAAATTCCCACTTACTGTGGATGATGATGCTTAGCTTAGATTACAGGCCTTTCTCCCCCCCAAAAAGGGTGGTTATTGTTTCACTGACGGCAACGCTTGCTCACTGAGATACACCCCAAAAGACTGCTATTATATAGGTCTAAGGAACCTCTAAGTACCTTCTGAGGAGCTGAAGGTCTAAGGTTTCTTAGGGAAGAAAGGCTCTTAGGCTGGAGGCCATCGCTCTTATGTTGGAGGCCATCGCTAGTAGGCTGGAGGCCATCGCTACTAGGTCGGAGGCTGTAGGCTCGGTTCGTCATGCTGAAGCCAAGGCACAAGACCACAGGCCACACCAGCACGACGCCAGCATATTGCCCCGCAGGGGATGGAAACAAGCAGCTGATGCCTGCGCCCTTGAGGTCCAAGACGAAGAGAGAGGTGAAGCCCAAGACCTCCTGGTAAGTAGCACGAGGAGCTCACGAAGGTGGTCATCCTCCTAAAGATAAGCCCGCCCTGGGGGTCGGTGACGCGTGACGCGTCTTCTTCAGACCATCACGCGGTCCAAACGAAAGACCATCAGGGTCCTCCGGAGAGTTTTTTTTTTTTACATGTTTTTGCTGAGCCCTCGTGGAAACCATGTGGCGAACCAGCCTAAGTGCGAACCAGCCCGACAAACGCCCATGCCGAGCCTAAGTCGTCGACTTCGTCGGACCCCAGGGGCGTGGAAGACGGGTGGAAACTGGTCATGTCGCACTTGAACTTGAAAGCGTCTTATTGCCCAGACGCTCCAAACAGCCCTTGGGTCCCTCAAAACCATAGGGTTTTGAGGGTCCAGACCCTTCCATATTATATGAGGGTCCGACCCCTGCATATGAGGGTGCAGGGTCGCATCTGGGTGGATGATGTGCTTGGTGTTCGCCTGCGAATCGCACCTTTTCGAATCGTCCGAAGCCGGCAGATCGGACGCAAACACCCCAGGGCTCCAAGGATTGTGATGAAGTCCATGCCACTTGCACCACACCCACCTGATGAAGGACTGAAGGCAAGGGGCGAATCTGTCATCATGCAAGGTTCAGACTTGAAAATCACATCCCCTATAAGGAACCGGACCCGCAAACACAAGGGTTTGCTTCGGGGCCCCAAACCCTTCTAAAATAGCAGGGCTTCGACCCCTTGCCATGGAGGGTCCGGACTCGGATCCTTAGGGTCAAAAGAAACACACACCCTAAGAATCAAGGACCCTCGGTTCGGTGAAGGTTTGGTTCGGGTCCTGTCGGGCCCCCCTGCGGAACCTGTGGTCGGGTCCAAACCCTCCAGTTCGGTGGTCGGGTCCGATACTTAGGGCACCCTCCACATCCGGAGTTCGGGCCAGCCACCCCGAACTCGGAGTTCGGAGTTCTGTGCTGCTGAAGAACTCAAAAGGGGACTTGGGGCTTCAAGGGACCGAAATCCACCTCGTTTTTCAGACCTCGGGTCGACCACCTCTGGTCCCTAAGTGAGTGGATCATGGGCACCCCTATCCTCCAATGGGCATCCCTTTGTGACTCCTGGTCTGAAAATTCATGATTGAAAAAACGCGGTGAAACTTGGGGTATCACACATTTGCAATGTGGGCTTCGAGTCGCTGTGATCCAAGGGTTCCACATCCATATCATCCATCTCCCAAAAACTGCTACCCCAAAGGCGCCAAAGGCTCGGTACAACTCACTCCTTCAGTTGCCCTGGAAAATAAAGGTGAACCGAAGGAACTCTCCCTGTTCTGGTTTAGTGGAGAAACCACCACTCCCACAAAAAAGCTTGAAGGTTATCCACTGACAGTAGGGATTTGACCCTCACAACGAGGGTTTTGGACTAAACCAACATGTACGTGGAGCCTCAGTTCGTACCTCGGAAAATGGGTACAAGTACCAGTTTCTTAGGGGTCATGTCCCATTTTCTAAGGTACTTTGAGGGCCCAGGTAGCAGTTGGTTCGTGTCCAGGGTCGCTGACCGCATTCATCATTGACATAGACTATCACCAGGAGTGTCCAATGGACTACCCCAGACTACCTATAGGCTTCCAAACAGGGCACCCCGGTCCAGGATGGTCCTGGTAGAATTGAGATCTGATTGGGGCCGACCATCGCCTCCCCCCACATGATCCGCGCAGTCCCCCAGGGTCCGTTAGGGTCCGCCTGCACCGACTCGGCATCGTCGGGTGGTCCATTGGTCAGCCCCAGGGTCTAGTGAGTTTGGAAGGTCCTGGTGTACACGGCGTGGTTTTAATGTATAGACCCTTGATTAATCAACCCCCCATATGAAGAGGATGTTCAATTCAAACGGCTGGGGTTATTCATCAAGAGTCTACATGACTGGCGAATGTCATGTGAATGTACCCCAGGGCTCCAACCACCTCCTGGGAGGGTGGTTGGGGTGGGTGCCAGGGAGGTCGAAGCACCGAACCTGAGGAGATGGGCCAGGAGCCCTAGGGGTAGGTCCTGGACCGCGAGCGGTCTGTCTCTGATCCTGTCATGCTACGACCCGTGCGCCGCCTGTGGGTCTTGCCTGCGGACGAGGGGCTCCCGATGGAGATTCATTCCGAACCCCAACATGAAGGGTTGGTCGTCTGGTCTTTGGTGTTTTAGGTGGGCCCCATGATGAAAAACCAGTGCACCCATAGATGAGACTCCTGTGGCCATAGTCATGGTATACCATGTGGATGGCACCACCTGTTTGGCCGTCTTTGGCTGAGAGGTCGAAAGAGTACCAAACCCTAGGCCTCCTGGCCGCCGCCTCCGTTTCGGTTCGGTGGTTATGGGTGAGTGCCAGGGGGGTTTAACCACCGAACCTGAGGGATCTGGGGCGTTCGGAGCCCTAGGGAAGAGCCAAAGGCCCAGCACCGATTCCATCCTTCCCACGCCACGTTCTGGAGCACCATCACGGCGATGTCGCCGCTGCACTGCGCGCGGAAGATGGGTGAGGCTTTGGCCACGTAGCGCGGCGAGAAGACGTAGTAAGAGCCTTCGGTCTGGTCCGCTCAAACGCTCCGTTTTCACGACGCTCGACTGGTACCGAACCAAACCCTATAGGGATTGGTTCGACCCGTTCGACCCCTGACCAGTTCGGATTCGACCCCAGAGACTTCGCGTCTGGGCGGATGAGAAGTCACAGATCCTGACCCTTGGAGAACGTGGAGGAGCAAATGGCCCGGGAGAGTGTTGGGAGAGTCGGGCCAAATGCTGAGAGTACTTGGACCCTCCAAACCCCCCTAACACCGAACCTCAGAGGGTACTTGGATCCTTAGGGATTGGGCATGTGTTTAAGGCCGTGAAGCGCCAACCACCTCTAAAAGTATGGCCTTGAACATGATCTGGCTTGGCTCTATGATCTCTATGCACCACTCCTGGGGTTTGATGGAAACTTTCAAAGAAGACATAGCACTGGGTACTTCTAGACACTTCTTGCCCCCCCAAAAGCATCCAGGGACTACTGTAAAAAGTCTATAGTCTAAACACATCGCATGACTGCCAATATCCTCATCCAAATTCAAACTGGGTGGTCCAGGGTGGATCATTTCAGAGATTCAGCGGTGGAACGGAGGGTGGCAGCAGCTGAAAGCAGCAGCTTGAGCTTTGGGGTCGGTGCGATCTTTTGGAGGGCGACCTGTCGATTCGTCAGTCCAACACCCTATAGGTCATATATACCCAGACGCTCATGGGCCCTCATATGGAGGGGTCGGACCCTCATATGGAGGGGTCTGGGGTCTCAAATCCCTAGGGTTTTGAGGCACCAGTCGAGCTGTGAACGGAGCGTCTGGGTATATATACCAGGGAATCCAAATGTGCATTTTTTTTTGTTCAAACACGTTCGCACAAGAAATCTGTGCATCCGGCCTTTTTTTGTCAAATGGACAAATTTTCTGGAATTCCTCCGAATATTGGGCTTGATTGGGTTTTATCAATATAATTGTTTGGGTTTTTGTCGATAAAATGTTGATAAAGTTTGGGTTTTATATGGGTACGCTTTTGTACGGTATTGTTTTTTCTGTCCATACGGCTAAATACGCTAATTCGTTAATTAAAATGTCCATACGATAAATTCTGTCCAAATACGGCCTTCGCACAAAAAAAAGTGTTCATACGCCTTTCCAGGTATATATATATATATATATATGTGTGGATTGGATATATACCTGTCGAGTCCGTGCATTTAGTGCCTTCTTTCGTCTTTCTCATCACGACTGGCTCCCGGCTCGAAATGCATCCACAATTCCCCAAGTCACCCGAAGTGATTGGCATATTCCCAAACCCATCCCAGCAGCTACGAACTAATCCTGACCATACTGACTCCTTCAGTTTCCCTGCAAAGAACAAAGAATTCACTTTTTTGTTCTATCTGTGTTTGGTTGATACTTGGGGTGCCACCACTCCTCCCCAAAAGAGTCTTCTTTCTTTTCCTGTCTTCTTCTTCTCTTCTTCTCAGCTTTAACCTCACGCACTTCCGACGTACGTGTGGAGAGTGTCTGGGATTCCCCAACCCAGACACGACTAATGGGACTGGCACATCCATTGAACCCTCTGGCAACCACCTCAATGTAGGTCTTCTAGGGCTCCTGGCCGCCCGTTTTAAGTCCCAAACAGGTCGTGTCTGGGATTCCCAAACTCCAGTCGTACCTCCTCAGGTTCGGTGTTTAGACCCTCCTGGCACCCACCCAGTCCCACCTTCTCAGAAGGCACGACTGGAGGCCTAGGGAAAATGCCAAGAGGCCCACGACGAGCACGGCCAAGAGCACGAGGCCGAGCACCCACAGGACAGCGAGCCAGTCGCCACACTCGCTGCAGGGCCCTGTGGAGGCAAACCTGAGGAGCTTAGGCTTAGCTTAGCTTAGCGTCTTGGAACGTCCAAGTTCATTCCCAAGTCGACTCCGTACCAGTCTCCGTACCTTGGACCGTCCATCTGGAGTGGTAGGGGCGGTCGTCGTGACCCAAACAGGATGGTCCTGGTATCCGGTATGAAAAAACCAAAAGCCTACATTGACCCCCAAACAGTTGGAGGGGGGAGATTTGCAGATATGCCGATGGTCTAATTCTGGCTCATGCCACGATGACTGCTTGCAAACTTTTTGGGGTGAATGGGTTCAAATCGCATAGCTGCTCGCGAAGAGAACCCTTAGCCTGGTTATCCAATTGAAACGGCCTTGGCCCTATGAGAAGGTTCAATCTCTACAACACTGACCATGTAGCCGGGTCCTGGTACAAGCACGCGAAGGAACATCATTCAGAAGCTCAGAACATGTTGAACTTTTGCATACACATGTTCTCCGTGACCATGTCTATGTGTTGGTGACATGTCCAAAAGTTTGCCGTTTCGACCCATTGCTTGGCTCTCAAGTTGCACTGCAACAATCTCATTTGATGTTTTACCAGAAAAAAAACATCTGTTTTCCCACCAAATCCAGGCTTATGTCACCTCTCCACCCGGTGCTCCCGCGCTTCCGACCCATTCATGGCCAGTCCCACGTCCATCCAGGACACTGGCCCAACGGACAGCGCTCACACGTGAGACCCTCTCGTCCACCGGAGCAGCTCTCAGGTGCTCCGCCAGGACCTGGTCCAGTGGCCCCTGGTGTTCCAAAGCGTGTGGCAGCCATGTGCAGCTAGTCCCGCAAAGGGAAGGTGGCCGTCCAGAAACTGCGGCAGAATCGGTTTCTTCAAGTGGTCCGAAGGGTGAAATTGTATGGGTTCTCGATCACCCATTGCGGATCCGCACCCGAAACAAAACAAGGCTTTTGAGGGTACAAACCCTTGTTATAGACGGTTCGGCCCCTTCTAAGGAGGGTCCCAGGATCCTTAGGGCAGCTCACTCGTCCTGGGCCACGTCGAGAAATCAACGCGAATTGCGGCACCCACAGCACCTGCGCCTTAGACTTTAGCAGCATCCACAGGTTGTCTAGCTCCATAGTGACCCCCAAATTAGCACATCTGCTGCACACCCTTGCTACCTCTTCGTGATCTGTACATTGCACTTCCCTGCGGAAAAAAAAACTGTATGCAGTCCAGTGCTTTTCGCCCAAACATTCATCCTCAAGTCGCCTGGCTTCAGCCCAGCGGCACAACGAATTGCGACATTTGTAGGCTTCAAGCGGGTCGGAGGCATAGGTAAAATAGTGTTCCTTCACGTAGGGACCGTTGGCCTGGGAACGTGTGGCGAATGGAACATACTTTACATATCTTTACATTATCCCGGCAAGAGGCCCCAAACAGTGTCAAGTTCGAACACGAGGAACCCGAGGTTGAGCATCCACGATGACCGGGGTAGAGAATGTCAGAGGGAAAAGGAGTCCAAGGTAGAGCACCCACAATCACAGGGGAAGAGAGGAGGGCAAAGGAAGCAGTATAAAGGTAGAGGGAAGAGAAGGGGGTCGGTGCTGGGTGCAACCATGCCAGGTCACGCACATACATCAGGTGTCGGGCATGAGAGCACACATGCAGGTAACGCTTGCAAATTTAAAACATGTCATTATCACTGCAAACATGCAAGTTGAAATTGCAAAAAACGAGCTCTACGTAGTTCTAGAGGCCTAGAAGCAAGAGTCTGAAGAATACAAAGGTCTAGAGGTCGGGAAAGCGACCAAAGTAGAGATAAAAACAAAGCTCTAGGCCTAGATCTAGAGAGTGAGTCGTAGAAGTCGGTCTCTCGGTCTCCGAGGTTTAGAGAGCACATGTATGAGGGCAGGCTAGAGTTTCAGAGGTCTACAAAGATCTAGCAGTCGACGCCTCGGAAAGCACAGACTGCTGCGCCTTCGAGGTCACAAAGTGCTGCGCCTGCCACGAAATCTGCACTTCAAGATTCACATACCGCAGCCCTGCCAAGGCGTTTTGCCGCAAGAACGCTTCTTGCAAAGACAGCATCAAGATGCCAAAGCACAGCTTTCGCGCGAGACTTCCCCCGAATTCTGAAAACGAGCCACATGTAGAAAAGTCACGATTCACCGCACCTGTCAAGAAAGAAACGAGTGCGTCGAAGATCACCACCAAAGTGCTGCGCCTGCCACGAACTCTACACCACTCTACACATCGAAGCAACACCACTCCGATCCCTGTAACGAAACTAACGAAAAGTCGACTTTGGACCACCAAAACGCGAGGTTTCCCTTTCGCCTGCCACCAAAAGCGCCCACCTTTCCGAACATGCGCGAGGCATCACAACGAGAGCGCAGTCGCGACAAGCACCCGCTCCGGCCAGATTTTGCAAGCCTGCGCAGTCAAAATGCACTTCGAGGATTTCGAAAGGCATGAATGTATTGTAAATAGCAAGCGGACGCCCCGATGCAATACCCCGGTGAAACACCGCCCCTTAACCACTACCACAAGTAGTACCTAGTGTGACCACACAGTTGGGGGAAACACACATGATGACTGTTGAAATTGATTGATCACCTGGACCTATCAAGCAAGATTGATTTAACATGATACTTCTAGATCGATCAATTATCCTTTGTGAATGGCTTGATGGATGTGCGTCTCTTCCATCTGTTGTTTAGTCCCCAACTCCCGCACCGGCGGCAGTGGGTTCCTTCAAGACTTGTGATGGATCCATCACTATCTATCTACATATATATATATATACACCCTAGCCTTCAAAGACCATTAAAAGAACGGTTGAGCTGGTGGTGTAGTGTAAAAATCCTAAGTAAAACAATGGTTCTTTGGGATTCAGACAATTAAAATTAATGGTTGTTTGGATCCTAGGGCATATATAACAGCTGTCGAACACATCAATTTTCTGAGAAGGACAGACTGGATTTATAGGGATTGGAGACACTCCTTGGAATCATATATACCATCTCTTGTTTCCCGGCTAGCCATTCTCAATGAATCAAGCAAGTACGTCCGACTCCCTCAGTTTGGATGACATGCACATGACCAACCAAGAGAGGTGGAACGTGACCTGAACTAGGACCCGTCACCTGGGGTACCCAACTGAGATAGTCTAGTTCGGGTTCTTCAACCTCTGTTGGAAGGTAAACCCACCTGAATTGGTCAGAAAATGAAGCCAATCCCCCAAACGGATCGAAACGCTGGAAAAAGGGTGACAGGTGATCCACTGGTAGACATACTGATGGACTCTATAGTGAAACAGGGTTCCACTGCTTAGCACTTGAGCAGCTTGTCACCTGAATTCGCCTATGCGACTGGCATATTGACCGATCAGGCAGGAGGTGTCCATACTGGTGTCCATGAGTGGTGTCTGGGATGAATATAGCTAGATCTCGCGCAGGCGTGTCCCCAATCGACTCCGAGCTTCGGAGTTCAGCAACGGAAAACACCGGGAGCTTCGGAAGACATCTAAAACACCATGCCCTATGGATCCACATACCTTCTGAGGTACGGTGAGGACGGAGACTATTTATGTAGGCGCCAGGAGAGCCCACATACCGAAGCTGAGAAGGTGGCAGTGGATCCATTGGGATGTAGACTCTTTAAATCCCCCCCTCGAATTCCTGCTGTGTCCAGGGGAGGTTGATTCTATAAGGAAAATGTGCCACAGAATCAACCACCCCAGGTTCGCCAATCTGAAAAGCTTTACAAAATCAAACCCCCCAGGACGCAGGCAAGGGACAACTCTCAAGCCGATATTACAAAATCAACTACCCCAGTCTCAAAATATAGTCTTTACAAAATCATAGGCACTCTGTTGACATGGCTCAGTACAATTACAAAATCAACCACCCCGAGGCCTCAAACAAGATACAAAATCTCAATCATTAAACCTGGATTGGGAAAAAACAAACGATTTTGTAATGATTCAACGGCGCGACATCATCGAGACGATACGATACGATACGATTCCTCACCAGTGTGGCACTTTTGACATCCATACCAACATATCGATTCCTTACAAAATCAACAGCCCCAAGAAGAAATGCTGCCCTTACAAAATCAACCTCCCCACCCCCACAAAAACGGGATCCTGGAAACAAACTTTTTTCTTTACAATATCGAAGCTCTTTTTGTTACCCAGGTAGGTTGATTTTGTAAAGGAAATTTCAACGGGTATCTCTTTCTCTTTAATATTTCAAGCCCCCCAAAATATGGTGTGCAAAACCTTTTCAGGAATGCCTGGGAGGGTTGATCATCTATATAAGTGTCTACATGTTTCTAGCTGGAGCAAATTCTGGGGGCAGAAAACAGTGTCCAGTGCATCCAAGCAAACCACAAGAGTAGGCAACTATCTAGTGGTTGCAAAGACTAAACACCTTTCCAAAGACTAAACACCTAGACCCATAGAAACTCTAAAACTGACTGACCCTCACTCTCCCTTGCAAAACAGCGTGAAACTTTTTTCATCATGTTCATATTTAGCCTGGAAACCAATCCCCCATGCTTTTTGTTTTCAGGTTCTCCACGTACGTCATCCCTGGGTTGCTACCTGCCGTGGATCGGAGAAATCACAGTAGACTCTGGATCGAACGTCATGTCGGGGGTTGGGATCTCCCTGTAGCTCCTTCACAGCTCCCTGAATGTGAAATATGGATAATCCCTGATACTCCCCTCAGTCGCTACCTCAGCCAGAGCTAGCTCATGTGTAGACTCACTTCTTCTCTCTCTAGGGATGCAAGTACCCTCTTAGAAGGTACTTGGACCCTCCAAACCTACATAACAGTGTCTCCAATCACATTCTGAGAAGGTACTTGGATCCCTAAGTTCTAGGCCCTGGGGGCATGGTGCAGCGCATCCCGTTCGCTTCGGCCAGGCGACATCATCGGTTCCATTGGCACCTGCCGCCGGAACTGGAGGGGGTGGACCTCTGACTCCGCCGGAACACCCTGGAAAAGAAGATAAGTGCACCGAAGTCTACCTGTTCTGGTTTAGTGGGTGCCACCACTCTCCCATTTTTGGTTTTCAGGTTATCCACTCTCTCTCTCTCTCTCTGATTCTCTCTGGGTATGATATTGAGAGTTTCCATGGCGCTGGAGTGCTGGATCCTCCCAGTTTGGTGGGAGAATTGACGAGGTGCCATCTGTCTAAGACACCTGGGGATGCCAGTACCATCTGCTCTGAAACCACCATTTACATGCCAGCACCTTCATGTCGGGTCACTGGCTGGAAGCCCCTACACTACTAAGTGACCTCCATTGGACACCCCTGTTTCAGGTCCAGGTGCCTTTGCTGGAGTCGTTCAAGGTTCGACACCCCAAAGACTGCATGGGACTGGTCGATTGGCCGTTCGACTGAGCGGCCAAGGGTTGCTTGATGGGCTGTAGGCATCCAGTCCCCTGGAGTCTCCAAGAGCTCGTGTTTGGGCATCTGAGAGAAAACCCACGGTCTTACGCTGAAAATCTCTGAGTCAACCCTAGGGCTCCGAACGCCCCATATCCTCAGGTTCGGTGGTTAAACCCCCTGGCACGAACCGAAACGGAGGGGGCGGCCAGGAGCCCGGCCGGGCAAGTATTGGAAAGGCGGTTTTTGTTGCACGGCCCCGGCGGGCTCCCGATAGCGGGTAGCTGGATGGAGTGGCCCGGAAAGCCTGTCAAACTCCGTTTTGAAGGGCTTAGCGCATCCAAATGCAGGCGTTTTCTTCAACCACCGTCTACAGTAGATGCTCCAATGCTTTCGCAGGTTAGCCTTTGATTCCAAACGGCATCAAGGTTAGCCATCCGGATACTCGTGGACCAGCGCCGATTCCCAAAATGGCGAGGCACTGTTCAACTTCTCGATTGTGCTACCCACAGGGCACCACAAGCTCTCCTCATCACAAGGGATACACTGTCCATCCTTTTCGATCAGCGTGGCTTTGCATACACATTCCTCAGATCCAAGGCAAACCTCCTGTCAAATAAGGGGCTGATGACATCAATGATGTCCTTTTGGGAGGAACAGAGTGTAGAGAGTTTGATTTGGTACCAATCTATGCCTATTGGGCCTATTGGATGTTCACTGGAACTAAAAAGAACCTCTATTCATTGTTCATCAACAAACGATGTCCGTTTGTAAGGCAATCCATGGATGACATCATCCCCGCCAGAAACCCTTTTTTAGGCCGGAGAGCATGGATGAGGACAGCATGCTGGCATGCTGATGCTAAAAAAACTCGGACGAGCAAGGTGAAGGACGTATATAAGACCTGCATCAAAAGTACGTAGCACCATCCCCAAAAAGGTGGTCGGACCCCATCTGTCTAAGACACCTTGGGATGCCAGTGCCATTTCTCACCTCTGAAACCACTGTACAATGAAAGCCGGTACCAGCTAAGAAGAGCCAACCCAGGGGTCTCGCTTTTCGCACACTTTGGATCAAGACCCTCAACAACCGCATCTCCAGAACATGCGAAAAACCACCGCCTCTCCCTTGCCGCCTCGGTCCGTATTCTGACTGCTTGCCGCCTCGGCTCTTGCTCCCCAGTGGCCGCCAGCAAGCGTGTGGTGCGATCCGCTGGGCATGCGCTGCAAGTCGTTTGCTTTTCCAAGGCCTGGTAGAACCCCACATCACCTGGAAGAGACATACGCTGAAATACGCACCGAAAGCGAGAAAGAGGAAAGCGGAAAGAGCGAGCCACTCTCCCCGACCTCGTAAGAAGGGTGACAAGTGGATGGCATGGACACTCCCTGGGACTCCAACTATCTCCTGAGGAGGTGGCTAGGGTAAGTTTGGAGGGTTAACCACCTTCTGAGGATATAGTTGGAGCCCTAGGGACTGACAAGTGAAGACATTCAACATCACGTAACCCCTGAACAAAAGGCCGCAGCTGGCAATGAACCCCTGTGGAGCGGTGGCAGGCTGCCCAAGACGATTTGGATACTCCACCCCACTGAATCAATCTCCAGGCAGAAACCGAACGCTCTAATGCCCCTTCTTTGCCAAAACCCCTGAGCCAATATGAATCATATGAAATTGAACAGCAAGTGAAGGGACTCTATGATATATTTATTTATATACAATGGTCCCAAAATAGGTAGAAACGGTTTCCAGTAGTGGCTATTTACGTCTCTACCCATTTTGGGGTCACTGTAAACATGCCAATATATGCCCATGGATGACCGTCAGAACATCAGGACCTCAGTTGACCTTCCCAAGATGAGCAAACCTAATGTCGACTCTTGATGCGATTTCAACCCCATTTCACACTACATTGCATATTAATTCACTATATATACTTCATGATACATCAACATTTGGCAGAAGTGTTGCACTACACTCTGACTGTACGTGCGCATGGTTATGTGGATGGCATGGCTTCAACCCGGACACGTACCTCCGATGGCGCCCCAGCTGTTGAATGGGGTCATGTCCCATGTTGGGTCTATCCCATTACCAGGGCCCAGTGGAACATGATGGTTAGTAAAGGCCTTGTTCAAAAAATAGTGATCATTGTTTACTGACTGTTACAGATCAGTTCGGACAGACCCAAGTCCCATGTTCCTTTCGGTTTTCTCGGGATGGTGCCATTGTGTCCAGGTGATCTTCGAGGTCCAAGTCACAGTGTTTGCAGAGTTTACCGCCAGGAGTGTCGCTGTAGCTGCCACGTGCGCATGGCTTGCATGAGCTCGAGAAGATCTTGTCTTGATAGGTGCCGCTGGGACAGGCACTGCAACGGTAAGTCTTCCTTAGGACATGGAGCGAAGAAAAGCCAAAGGCCCAAAGAATCCGGAGAGGGAACACCAGCAGAGGTGGGTCAGAACCCGACGTAGTTCGACTATCCTAGGCAAGGGTACCCCAGGTTTGAAAAGGGGTCCTAGTTCGTTCGTTCAGGTCGCTGGAGACCTCTGTTGGCATTGGCAAAGGGGCCCTCACACAGTCAGGTATTCCCCTTCTCGTTCCCTGCCATCGACGTGGAACATCGCTAGGGAGCTGGACTCGGTCCTAGTTCAGCAAAAGCCTTATAGGTACCCGAACCTATAGGCGAACTAGACTATCCTATAGGTACCGGTCCTAGTTCAGGTCACTTAACCTCTTTGGTGTGGAGATGCCAGTCCAATTCCCATCTACTCCATGGGACTGCCATAGGACTGCCGATCAGTTGGGGTGGTGCCAGGGGGGGTCAATGTAGGCAATACGGCAGACATGGAGCGTCTGGGTAATATCGGAAGTCCGGACTGGACCATTTTAAACATGGTTGATCCGGTGGTGACAGTGTAAAATCCATACTAAAACAAAGGTTCTTTGATAAAGGCTATTAAATCAATGTTGTTTTTTTTTTGCGCTTTTGAGTCTTGGGGTCCTGGATTTGAGATTACTTAAGTGGGGTGTCCCCAATCTAGAAAACCTAAGAACGATGGCCTCCAACCTGAGAGCGATGGCCTCCACCCTACTAGCGATGGCCTTCACCCTACTAGCGATGGCTTCCACACTACTCGAAAATAGTCAGGTGATCCACTTTCTGACATTGCCCGGTACGGTCAGAATATTCTTCCTTGGTTGGTGCCTGGTGATGTAGAGTCATGAAAGAGTCTAATAACTTTACGTTCGTCCCATCTTCCCCATATAGATCTCATTGAACTCTCCCAAGCACGCTCCGTTCACAGCCCGTCTCGGGGTGCCGAACAACTGTGCCGATCAACGGTCTAGGGATCCTTTTCGGTTGTGGAGGCCCCCTCCGTCTCAACGCGGTGGAGGCACCCTGTCTCATCCAAGATCTCTTCCGAGAAGGTGCCCTCAGGACAAACCACACACTGCGTGGCATCGGCTCCTGAGCGAGGAGTAAGGACAGGCCGGGAGAGGTAGCCGAGAGGTAGCTGAGTCCTCTCGCTCTTCTAGAGCCTAGAGGGATCCCACATACCTTCTCAAAAGGTACGACTGGACCACCTTTGGTGGAATAGCATAGCTGCATTCGCCTGGTGTCCTGACTACCTGCTTTCATCCGGCCACCACCTGCACTACTTTAGCATACGACCCCGTCGAAGACACCCGAAACAGAAGCGCCAACGGTCAGAATGGAAGTGCAAGCGGCTGGGCTCATGAGCGAGTTCCCTTGTGTTCCAAGGTTTGCTTCCCCAAACCCGATGGGTTCGCTTTCGACCCCGACCCCCATGGTTCGGGTCCCCGACTCGGATCCGGAACATGACATGGTCATACATGCCTAGCTTCCAAGGGGTGCCCAATGGAAACCTATAAGTATAGGGTAGTCTATTGGACACCCCGAGGGTCGGAGGGTCCCTGGTGCTCCACCTTTCGACCGGTGATGCACGTCATTCCTGCTCGAAACTGCCGTGGGTTGTTGCTGCGATGAGACGGCTCGGATCAGCGTTCGTACCAAGCGCCACCGGTGGCTGTGCATGATTCAACCAGTCCACAAGAAATGGCTCCATTCCTGAACCTTCCAACTGAGCAACATGTGGCTTGTCTGCTCATCTGTATAAAAACCAGCCAAGTTTGGCAAACATGTTGCATTTGCTGCATAGTTGGAAGATTTACCTGGACTCGACGTCGTTTGTACCTTAGAAAATAGGACTCTGACATAACATGACCCAGAACAACAGGCACTTCCACGAAGTTTTCTTAGGTACAAACTGAGACTCCACGTAGCTCCATGTCCATTCTGCAACCTTTACCCTCCCTAGGGATCCAAGTACCCTCTCAGAAGGTACTTGGACCCTCCAAACCTACATAACAATGTCTCCAATCACATTCTGAGAAGGTACTATCCCTAGGGCCTTCTAATTGGGTCTCCTTTTGTGAGAGGCTTGGGCCCTGTCAGAGGGTCCTGGTAGCAGCTTCTCAGAGTTTGTTTGGTTCAACATCCCTCTCACAGGTTCCCCGGATGGCAGGGAAAGAACCTCTTCCGAAGCTATTCTCCAAAACGACATGTTCGCCGATCTCCTCTACCTGTCGAACATCCAAAAAAACCTCAAAAGAACACAGTGAAAAAACAACTTCACCTTCACCTTTGAGGGTACTTGATTCTTAGGGGGGGTGGAAAAAAAACGGAATCTCCCACCCCACAGCAACAAAAACCACGGTCGGGGTGCTCTCTCCGAGAAAAGGAGTGCCCCGTCACATCCACAGCCCCTGACTCCATGTGACTTCGGGCCGGAGTCCTTCGAATCTTCACAGCTCCAAACATGTTCTCACCCTAGGGCTCCTGGCCTACTTCCTGAGAAGATGGTTGGGGTGGGTGCCAGGTGGGTCTAAACGCCGAACCTGAGGATATGGTTGGAGCCCTACCGAAACGGAGGGGGGGGGGCCGAACGGAGCCCTAGGGCCGGCCCTAGGGCTTGTCCATCCCGTTTTCGTGAGTCCAAACCGAGGATCGTTGAGTCACATGCACTCCTTCATCATTGGCCAGCCCAAAGCCTCGGATTGGCGGCTCCCAGGTGGCCCAGGAGCCCAAAAACATATTAGCCCAAGGATCATTGGACCCAACCATTTCTGGAGGGTTTTGACCCTGCAGAACGCAGGGGGCCCTTGGACCCGAACCAAACCTTCACCGAACGGGTCGGGTCCTTGCTTCTTATAAGATAATTCCCCGATATATATTGAACTGGTTGCGGCATTTAAACATAACGAACCAACCAAGAAGCAAAACTTGATCCAAACCAAGAAGCCCGCATAGCAATTGGTTCTCACCGGCACCCAGGCAGTCCATCGCTCCACATTGTTCCGGGCCCAGTTGCAGGAGACATTGTAGCGACCCTCTTGGGTCACCTGGAAACGGCGACAGTTGCTGCCCTCTGGGTTCACCGCGATCCGGACCCGAACCCTGGTTCACCAAGGGTTTGTCTCGTGGCCCAGGACGAGAGCTGCCCGGATAGGATCCGGTCGTCCGGACGCTGGGTCGGGGTCGAGCCCTCTAGTTCACCAGGGTGGCTGGGGCCCCGAAGCAAACCCTTGGTTTTTGTTTCGGGTGCGGATCCGCAATGGGTGGACCAATTCATCCCTGGACCTTCTAACCGTACGAAATCATCACCTGTTCATCTACATGCAGTTCGGCTGAAATGTTCCATAGTCGGAAGATATGTAGTGGCTTAAGAGTAGATGGCACAATCCCCAAGTTCGGTGGTTCGTATGTCACTCCCATCTGTCTAGGACATCTTGGGGTTCCAGCGCCATGTCTCACCTCTGAAACCACCTGTAGCCATTCCCTTCCCTGATTCCTGATTTGGGGGAACCCTCCCCTTCCCTGCCATGCTGGGATCTTCCCCAAAAAGACCCGCCGCAAACGCTCCGACGAGAGCGGAGAAGCCCGTGGGTGTGTCACTGAACCGTAATGCCACGGAACCCGTGGCATCCATGAAAAGAATTCCAGTGACGCAAACGCTCCGTTCACAGCCCTTGGGGTCTCAAAACCTACGGAATTTGAGACCCCAGACCCCTCCAAAGGATTCGGGTCCGACTCCATATGAGGGTCCAGGGTCGTGTCTGAGTACAGCATCTACCAGGGCTCCCGGGCTATTGGGGTGTCTAAACTTACAGCTCCTTAATTAGAGGTGATTCGGGGTAGCCATGAAAACCACCCCAAATGGCGGGGGCCCTGGTATGTTATACGATATGTTTCCTTAACTGTTCTTGAGTCTCGTAAGAGGGAGTGTGTTTCCCTATAGTCCCTTTGACTGGTCCCCACATGGAACAGCCAAAGCCCGGAGACATTAAAAAACCTACACCAGCTTCTTCAAATTCACCTCTTTGGAGTGCCTAAGTGGCCTTTTACGGGCCCAAGTGACCTCAAACTGTGATATCAAAAGGTCATTTTGAAGAACCAGGCAGTAGCATATTTGAACATGTCAGGAATTATCTTTCAAATTCTTTGAGTCATGTCCACCCATGAGCGAAACGCAAAAACATAAAAATGCGGCATGCATGGGTATACTAATCAAAAGCCTACTATACATTAGGAGTGATTTATGAATTATGTCGACATTACGGACATTATTAGTAAAAGAACTCGTTCTCTTTCAACCACTGCACGACGAAACAGGCACATGATTGTTCCTACCTTTGTTCCTGTGAGAAGACATGTTTCTTACAGCGATCCAATACAGTAACAAGTGCATCGCTACAAGTGCATGACTACTATAGTAACAATGAAGCTAGTAGTAACAAGGGCATTGCTACGATCGGAGCGATCGGACGCTACTAGGGACGCTCCTGGCCTTACCACTCCCTAGGGATCCAAGTACCCTCTCAGAAGGTACTTGGACCCTGCAAACAAACCTACATAATTACATAACAGTGTCTCCACACACATTCTGAGAAGGTACTTGGATCCCTACAAACTAGTAACTATAAGTTTTTGGAACATCAACGTTTCGGGATCGACCCAATTGACCTATACGCCGGTGCAGCTGGGAGCACCGATGAAGCACAGGCTTCTAGAAGACCCACCGATCGCGTGGGGCCACAAGCCTGGAGTCTCAGTTGGTACCTGGGAACATGGGTACCATGACCATGCTGTCGGGGTGCCCTGTCTGAAAGCCTATAGGTAGTGTGGGGTAGTCCAGCCTGGACACCCCTTGCATGGTCCGGGTACAGGTATTTATACAAGCACCAGCAGTTTCATGTCGGGGTACTATCCATGGAGGTTTGGGGGGTGCCCCTGTCACATCCACGGCCCCTGGATGGGACGAGTCACACCACCCCTTAAACGCTGTTTTGTTATAGGGTCACATCGTATTTTCTTCCAAACTCTTGAATCCCACTCGACTGGTCACACGTCCGACTGGTCCCACTCTTTTTGGACCGCTGGACTGACCCAATCTTCGGGCACCTGCAACAGCAGGTCCATGATCTCTGAAAGCTCGAAGGTCATCTGGGAGATGAAGTCCTCGCACATGGTGCTGGTAACGCAGGGACCCCTCGATTGGATGAGGCAGAGAGGGTTGTTTTGAGGGAACCTGAACGAGAACCCGGAAGACCTGGGGTACCCTGGCCTGGAAGAGTCGCACAGACCGGATCCTTCACCCATTAGACTCTGTTGACCGGTAGGGGTGAATGAGGAGTCGAATGTATGTCGCCAGTCCCATGGGCTGTCTGGGTGTCACATGTGGAAGTTCTGGCGCACGAAGTGGCCGCCGAAGTGGCCTGCCCCCCCCGGATGTGATCATGCCTAGGCTCCAGTCAGAGCAAATCAAGGCTTCCTGGAGTCTCAGTTGGTACCTCCGAAAACGGGTACAGTCAGTCAGTACCATCCAACAAAGGTTGAAGAACCCTAATTCGACTGTCCCAGTTGGGTACCCCAAATCCGGGTGCTAGTTCAGGTCACTTAACCTCGTGGTTTTCTTTTTTTTCTGGGGTCACCCTAAGAATCCGAACGGGCTCTCCATGGCAGGGGTCGGACCCGACACCGAAACGCAGGGGTCCGGGCCCTCAAAACCCTGTGTGTTGCTTCGGGTCCGGATTCTTATAGGGTAAAACATATTCCCCAGAAGGGGATGTACCCAGTTCGGGAAAACCATTGCCGTACGAACAAAACAAGGTCATCCACGGCGGACTGGCATGTCATCTATTTTCGAAGGTACTTGAAGTCGGGTCCAGGCACGAAGTCGGGTCCGGGCAGCCGAGGTTGGCCCCAGAACTAGGAGGCATGTGGAGCCCGGCGCTTGAGTCTGTCAGCCAATTCAGGCGGAATCCCTAGACTCTTGACGATATGTCAAGAATATAAGGAGGCGTTTGGATCCAAATGGGATGTCAGCCCTCCCCTATGAAGGGTTTCTTGATCCAAATGGAGGTCTTTCAGGGCTTGACTCTTGATCAAGGCTTTACGTGCACGTGACCAGCAGGTCCCGGCCAGCGTCTTTTGGAGGAACCAGAGTGTCTAAAGGTCTCAGTCTTTGGAACCAGTTAGCTCCGTGGTATGCACTGAGAACTGCATTCTGCACTCAGTCACCCCTAGTCACAAACACCTAGGACGACGGACTCTTGCTTATACATGTCCATCCCTCCATGTGAAAGAGGTTTTTCACACAATCCATGGATGTATTTTATCAAGAGTCTACTATCTTCTTCTGCTCCCTACAGTATGGATTGGAGCAAACCTAGCCCAACAGCTGCATCCCACATCCTCACCCCAGCGGTTCGTTGATGGCGACCATGAATTAATTGCAATCCTAGGTTTGTCATTGGCCACCAACAATTCATACCATCCCCCCAAACACGACCCATGGCACTGTTTTGTTTTTGCCGCCCAGATTCCCCATCTCCAAATCCACCAACTAATCATTAATCAGTAAATGATGCTTATACATGAAATGTTTGGGGTGTCTAACTACAGCTCCTTAATTACAGGTGATGTGGGGTATCCATGAAAGCCACCCCAAATGGCATACCCGCATCTTTGCGCTTTCGCTCGCGCGCTCTCCTGAACGCTGCGAGCCTTTGATGCGAGGTTGGAGCCTGGGGACTCGCAGCAAGGGGCTTCTATGCGCGTGATGAGACGCACCGTGAAAGAGACCAAAACTGAGGCACCCTAGTCTGTGGGGCCTGGTTGTTCTACCTGAACACCAAAGTAATCCCGAGTACCTATTGATTAACACTCCCCAATTAAAAAAACACCACGTCCGAACCCCTAAATGCGGTTTATATTTGGTTTTAAATTACCGCCCTTTCAAACCGCTACTAAACTACCAACATGGTCGATTTTGGGAGTAGTTTCTCTATTAGGTTCCCCAAAGCTCCCTCAAAATAGGTCCCAATACACCCTCAAAATCGACCATGTTGCGTTGCAGACTCTCCGCTGGCTCTCCTAGTAGCGATGCCAGGGGCCCCTAGTAGGGGCCTTGCTCCTAGTAGCGATGCTAGGAGTCCCTAGTAGCGTCCTTGCTCCTAGCAATAGCTAACTCTAGCTGTCTGGCTGCCCCTGACTCTCCACTCCCTCCCTCCACTGGCTGCCTGCCTCTCTCGTTTGTGCAGCGGACTGTCTGGCTCTCTGTTTGGCTGGGCAGGTTGATATCCTCTTGCCCCAATCCTACAAACATGCCGCGGTGAATTATATATGTATATATTATATTAACCATGGCTATACTAAAGGGGGGTCTTAGAGGATATCAACCTGCCCTTCCTCTCTAGCTGGAGGCCATCGCTACTAGGTCGGAGGCCGTCGCTACTAAGTCATTGATCAGACTGGAGGCCATAGCTAACTCTAACTAATTAATTACTAGGCTGGCTGGACCCTTCGATCTGGAGCTTTTTTGCATTTTTGATATGAGTTTAATAAAGGATTTTATATAAAATTTTTACGGATTTAATTTTTGGTTTTGAAGCTCTTCCCAGGTGACCCTATTTTGGACCCCCCGATTTCAGGGACCCCCTATTAGAAAAAATGCGACCGAGGTTTTTTAATAGGGGGGGGGGGGCGTGTTTATTATTAGGGGGACTGGATTAGTATGGGCCATTATGGGCCGTAGAGCTCCAAACTTTAGTTCCGAAATGTTCTGAAATTATTTTCCGACTTATGAACTGAGACTCTCTAGGTAGAACCTCCCTGAAACAAAGAAAAGCCCCCATAACTGTCTGGTGGACCTTCTTGGAAACTCAGTCCCAACCAGAAACATGAGTTGTCAAGCATGGAACTCTTCGTTTTGAGATCCTTCACAAAAAGTCACTGGCTGGGCCCAAAAAAGAGTTGCATCCAGAACAGTTTCTGGAATTGTCGGATCAAAAACTGTGGATCTCCAGACGGTCAGAACCCCACGTAGTTCGGCTATCCTGGGAGTCAAAGACCATTCAAACAATGGGAACGACCTGGTTTTTTGTATTGTAAAATCCTTAGTTGATTGGGTAAAGCCTATTAAATTAATGGTTATATATGTACCCCAGGTTTTCCGGAGTCCCAGTTCGTTCCTTCAGGTCACGAGACTTCGGTCCGAACTCCGGAAGCCCAGCCCCGCTCCCAGCGAGCCACTGACCATTTTCGCCACGTAGGATCCGACCGCACTGGTCTTCTTGTCTCCTTTGCTCCACTCCTTGGAGGGGCGAACGCGACGATCGAGGAGTGGAAGACTTGGTTGCCGTAGGTCGAACGGGCCGAACGGGCGGTCGATGGCCGAGCGCCATTGAACAAAGACAGCTGTGAAGGTCAATCCCGAAAAACCTGGGCCCGACTGACCCAGTACCGACAAATGGGACATGACCCCCAAAAAATACAGGTATACGACTGGGGCCCCTTTGTCCGAAGTACGAACTGAGTCTCCAGGTATAGGGATCATGATCATCATGAGGAGTCCACATCACCTTTTCAGGTTCGGTACGACACCGGACCCGACGTAGAATGGCACCGGCAAATAACAGCTGTTGAACACATCACGGTAGCTGAGAAGGACAGACTGGATTTTTTAGGGATTGGAGACACTCCTTGGAATCATCATTGCGTGGAGGGAACACCACCTGCTGTTTGGCATTCGGACGTATCATGGTCCGAACGAAAGGGGCCATCTTCCACGTTGGCCCATGATGATTCGGTGTCGTAGTGTTGATCTGTTGCTTCTGACTCCTCGACCTCTGAGAGAGTAAGGATCAAGGACCCTCAGTTCGGTGAAGGTTTTGACGGTCCAAACCCCTGCGTTCTGCAGGGTCAAAACCCTCCATAGCAAGGGCTAATGATCCTTAGGGCTCGAAATGGCACATGACATGAACTGAAACCATCAGGTCCTCTACAAACCGGATGGTCCACTTCCATCCCTCCAGTCGTACCTCCAGCACTTGGAGCGCCGGGTCAGTCAGGGAGTTCGGCATCCCAATGGCAGGGGGACATCCAGTCCCAGTGCGACCCTTCTCTATCAGCTTCCCAAAATCGAGGTCACCTCACGAGGTATGACCCTGTCCACTAAAAAGGTCACCAAACAGGACCAAGCTGGCAGGAAGTGCTAGATAGAGCTGGAAGTACTCTTCTGGCACACTCCCTACAATCATCATGGATACGTGGATGGCATGGCCTCGAGTTCGGAGTGCCATTTTCCATGCAGGTTTCCACTTTTATCCCTAGGGATCCGAGTACCTTCTCAGAAGGTGTTTGGGGTGGGTTTGGAGGGTCCAAGTGCCTTCTGAGAAGGTACTTGGATCCCTAGGGTATGATATCATTCCCGGATCCGTTTTCGTACCCTCTCAGGTTCGGTACGACTGGACCCGACGTTTTGGCACCTACATAACAGTGTCTCCTTCTTCACCGTACCTGAGAAGGTACGACTGGATCTTTAGGGATTCCAGGGAGTGAAATGTTCGACCACCCGAAAAGTATAAGCTGGAATCGGCGACAAGGGAAGGAACCAGCGAGGAATTGTCGACTGGTTTCAACCCACTCGACAAACATGAGTCAGCGTGATTGAGTTAATCCCAAGTTGGACTCTGGATTAACTAAAATCCCGCCTGAAGAGGTGTTACAATGCAAATGAATTTCTTTATGCCTCAAGAGTCTGCATTAAGGCTGGAACCTTCCAACAACTAGGAACACAAAGCTACTAGAAGCTAAAAGCTACGCACGGTGGAGGCCATCGCTATTAGGTTGGAGGCCATTACTAATATACTAGCAAGAAGCTATTAGTAGCTATAGATGCTACTAGGTGGAGGCCATTGCCGGTTTTAACAAAAACACTAAAAATAGCTCCTGGCATTGCTACTAGTAGCAAGGACGCTAGTAGGTTGGAGGCCATCGCGGGTCGTAGGTTGGAGGCCATCGCTGCTAGTAACAAGAAGCTACTATAGTAATACATCTCCAAACCCACCCCAACCATCTTCTCAGGAGGTGGGCCAGGAGCCCTAGGGAGTAAAGGTCCCAGGGTCCAATGCGGAATGGCGAGGAAAAACGATGGGCTCTGGCTTCAGCTCCTCAGCGCCACCGGTTGCGAGTTGCTGACGCAGCGTCAGCGGACGCTGCGAAGCAAAGAACAACCTGTTCGTTCGAATTCATTTGGTTATGTGTTGGGTCCATCCTATTACCAGGGCCCAATGGAGGAGGATGGTTAGTAGAGGCCTTCTTCAAACAATATATATAGGCAATATACCAGGACCTTCCAACAGGTCACCACCTGCGACTTGAAAAAGTCTAAAAAAGCCTCCATTTCGGAGACCTGTTGGTTTCGGTGCTGGTATATGTTTGCTGACTGTTACAGGTAAGTTCGGACAGACCCATGTGGATCCCCGTTGATGACAGCAGCAAATCCTCAAAAGGAGTGTCTCGTCGGTGGTTCGAGGCGACTGGTGGACGGCCGGGGTGGGCGACGGTCACGATCCCCCAAGAGACCGCAGTCCCATCTCCTAGGGCTCCAACCCATCCTGAGAATCGATGGTTGGGGTGGATGCCAGCAGGGTCTAACCACCGGTCACCTGAGGATATGGGCCAGGAGGGAACAATCAGGGGGTTGCTGCTCGTGTCGCTGATTCTTCAGCATAGGTTGCCATCATGTTGCCATTTGCCCCCAAACCAAGAGAGGTTTTTGCTACCCTGGCCTGGGATAGTCGAACAGACCTCTGTTGGATAGTCGACCCCTCTCAAGTGACCGCTAGAAATCAAGGCCCTGCTAGGAAGCAGGGTATCACTTCGGACTTGTTGGAAGCTGCTAGGCTAGCGAAGTCGGTGTCAGCAGGTAAACATGCAGCTGTATTCACGGACAGCTCAAGCTCATTTGACTATAGGCTACCTGAAGGCCAAATGACCGTCAAACGCATCTGTGCATTTATAATATCACACGTGTCTTAAGTGAGCCTGCCCAACAGGGCATGGTCTTGCGTATCTGCTCAAATCCTCCAAAGCTGGGCTGGCTGACATGTGTTGCACACTTGTTCGGAATGAATCCACATACCCTCTGAACCTTCACTCGATGTCATTCGGTGATATTTCCCATTAGACCTGTGGGACTCCCTTTCAACCGACCCCTCGACAGTACGGACGACGGACTGACGTTTCATCAGCTGCTGCGAGGATCGATGAAGGTGGAATCGGGCACCCACCAATAGTGCAAAGCACGCTGTTCACGGGAGTGCTTCACATAATTGCCCCAAGTGCTTGAGATGCCCACAGCCTAGCTGATGTGGACAGCAAAGGGCTGTCTTGGAGAAGAAAAGAACGAACTTAACTTAGCTGGATCGAAAACTGCAGGAACAATCGGAGATGAAGATGTGAAGAACGCATGAGGATACACATATGCGGGTCGGCAATCAATTCCGGATCACCTGTTGAGTATAGAAACCAAATAGAAACATCAACTCTTCATCACTATAGAGTACAGTCTTTGGACGCCACATGGATGACTTCGCCGTCCATAGGTCCTTTGTTTTAGTGAGAAAGTCCACTTTTAAACCAGAAGGGCTATAGCGTGGACCAATGACTTAGGACTTGTTAGGTCCAATGACATAGTAGTTGCCAGGGCGGTTTTCCCAAGTCATCATGGAGCACAAAACATGACATCAGAGTTGTGTTTTTGACTCTACTTCCGACAAATCCTATGTCAGTGGTGGCCAGCATAAGGGTCTCCAAACGAGTACAATAGGCCTTTTCAGAGAGGACCCTGCTCTGCCTCTGGTGAGGCCTTGAAGCCCTGACTCCCGAGTTGCCCTGACTCCTCTCCCTGTTCTAGTTTAGTGGGAAAACCGCTCCCAAAGAGCCAGGTTTTTCAGCTGTTTCTTTTTTCAGGTTCTCCACGTACTGACGTGTCTGGTCCGCTGACCATGTTCCGAACCGTTCCGCCCGTCCCATCATCAGGTCAGGTTGGGTCCCGCAAAAGGACCCCTAAGCGGGGGGGGCCCCCAACTGACACCTAACACAAGTGTTCGACCAGTCGCATGGCGAACGAACGATGGACCACCCGGTGTGTGATCTTCACGATCTCTGGATCCGCACTGATACGTAACAAGTGCATCGCTACGTTCGTAACAAGTGCGGCACCGGAAAAGTGAATACCCCTGGGAGTCAAAGACCATTCAAACAATGGGAACGACCTGGTTTTTGTATTGTAAAATCCTTGGTTGTTTGGGTAAAGCCTATTAAATTAATGGTTGTTGGAAGCCTAGGGATACCTAACAATCTATCTGGCAAAGAGACCAAATGCAAAGGCCCGATGTAAGCCCATTGCTTGGGGGGTCGGACCCGATGTCGTTGGTATAGAAAATGGGACGTGACCGTACAGTACTACCTGGAGCCGACCCGTTCGTGCCTCGGAAAATGGGGCCCCAGTCGTACCTGTTTTTTTTTGGGGTCATGTCCCATTTTCTAAGGTACTTTGAGGGCCCAGGTATACAAAAAGAGGTACGACATGGTACGCCTGAGTCCCCATTGTCCGAGGTACGTGTCCGGGTCGACTCCAGAAATACTCTTTAGGGATCCAGCGGTACCGAACCTCAGGTTCGCTACGACTGGACCCGACGTAGAATGGCACCTACATGTCTCAGTGTCTCCAATTACCGTACCTGCGAAGGTAGATCCCTAGGGGACTTTACATGCTCTCTTCGGAACCGCCCAGTGATGGCGAGGAAACCATGGTTGTGACATTCGGGATGCGCAGAATTTGGACTCTATATTTCAACACCCGAAGTAGGCTGTTCAATCCATGTCTGGGGAGGTGATTCATCAAGTCAACTGGTAATCCCAAAGTCTGGACCTCTCGCAACGAGTCGTCCGAGCTGTCCATAGCCCCGACACCGCGGTCCATAAGACCCGCTCCGGGAAACCACTGGCATGCCATAAGCCACCGTCCATTGCATGATCGCCTGCAACTTCCAGCCATTGCCTCAGGTGGACCTATCTCACTACCAATCATGGTTTTGGATTTGGGGTGTCCCTGTCGTTGAGCAAAGTCCGTGAGGTTCTCATTTCTCCCAATTGGTACGAGTACCAGGTGCTTGAGGAACACACACTCGGAGTTGGTGGAGTGTTCAGAAACTGGAACATAGAAGTGGAAAATAGTAGTCCTTTCTCGGGGGCATCCTGTTCAGAAGATCACTTTCCTCTACAAAGGAAGGACCTACTCCACTTCCATGTTCGTTGTGAGGCGGGTATTCCCGTGCATTACCTCACAGGATCCCTAGAAGTCCGATCGACCATTGTTTCAATGCTTGATCTTGATCTTGTGTCAAATCCTTACAGCCCTAGGAATCCGGGGCCCTCAAACACATAGGGTTTTGAGGGCCCGCACCCCTGCTATGGAGGGTCCGACCCCTGCCATGGAGAGCCCAATGATTCTTAGGGAGGCTATCAAATCGGCTGGCCAAGAATCCTACGGCAAGTTCTCGGCTTTTCGTCCCATTGTCCCAGAGAAGTTTTGCTGAACAAAGAAGAAGAAAAGCATATGAAGCTCCGAATCCAAACAATCTCGCATTACACAGTACTATGCAACTATACCGAAGGGCATCCAGTTACCACAAGCTGGTAACCAGTAGTTCCAAAAAAACTAAAACCATACTGTAGACCGAACAAAACCCAAATTCTTATATATATATATAGTGGAAACTGGAATCCACTGAGTACTACACAAACAAACATGTCCAGTACCCAGTGGCCTAGTCTGTGTCTCCCGCACAATTTTCCCGTCAAATCCCTGTCGATCCTAGAGCAGCTTTCTGTGGCCAAAATCATGTGTGTTACTTAGATAGTGGCTTACTTAAAACTAGACTTAGCATACTTCATTGTAGGACAAGAAACATGTAAAGACATGTAAAGATTGAACAGATTGGCCAAGATCATGAGTCATGAAACACTTACCGCCAGTAGCCAAGCCAGAACATGGCGGACGAGCTGGGTGTGACGAGCTGATAGCAAACCGATCAACGAAAAACGATTAACGTGTCTAAAAAGAAGGCGCATGTTTAAATGTAAAACGGGTACCTGGGCCCTCAAAGTACCTTAGAAAATGGGACATGTGACATGACCCCTAAAAAACAGGTACTTGTATCCATTTTCCGAGGCAGATTTGAGGCTCCAGGTATATTTATTTCGATATATATTTAACAACACATCCAAATATCTCCAGCTTCTACTTCACGTACTTTCAGCCAGTGAAACTGGGGCCATCCCATCGACTCCACTCACGCCAAGTGGCCCGCAGTGAAGAGCGGGATGCATTCCGAGTGGTTCGAGCGACAGGCTGGGGCCGGCCACCAGTGCCCGTCTGGGCCTCGCAAGAACTCGTCATCGCCGAAAAAGGCACGAGTCTGTCTCGTTGGGAAGGGTGACCTACAGTGGTTTCAGACTAGGGGGTCTTATAAACCACCTATAACTTGGGGGATTGTGCCATCTCTGAAACATTCTGAAACCATTGTACCTGGAGCCGGCCCGGTCCATATAAACCTCCGAACATGGGGAGAACCATCCTACCTGTCCCTAGGGATCCAGTCGTGCCCTCTCAGGTTCGCTACGACTGGACCCTCCTGGCACCTACAGAACAGTGTCTCCTTCTTCACCATACCTGAGCTTCGGTACGACTGGATCCCGATCGGGCGATAGATGGTATCGGGTCCCATGTTTACGATCAGTCCCATTGGGCCCCAGTACCGTGGAGCGATGGGGTACCCAGAACGGTCACAGGGAAGATCTCGGCACCCCAATGGTACCCAGAACGGGCTCCGAGTTCGCCCCGCCCCATCTCCGACCCGGTGACCGGTAGTATTCGACCCTTCAAGACTACCCACCATCACCATCGAAGCGAAACTGAGGTATGTTCCAGAACTTTGACTTACACTCGAACTCACTAACAATGGAGATTGACAACTACATGCTGCACTTGAGACCTGGTTTCTACATCTTACAGTATGGCAATTGAGATCCTATACGCAATGGAAATGCAGTGATGGTGCTGTGGACAGTATCCAAGGAAGGTATGAGCTCAATGAAACCAAGCACTACACCACACCAGTATCACTGTGCAAACAGTATGAGCTCAACAGTATCCCTCAATGTTGCAACACCCAGCCCAGGCCAAAAAGGCAAAACAGCCATCCCAAAACCAACCAACATAGACACCGATGGAAGCAAACGTTACAGTAAGTCAAATCAATGCCATGGGCCCAACATGAGTAGAACATTGACATCAACAGAAACATTACTTTACTTCGAGTGGTCCTAACCTGAGAAGCGATTTGGAAGAAATCGGGGCACATTGGCATCAAGCCTGGTCTGCGCTCTGACACAACATCCCTCATAAAGGCTGGGACATTTTCTGGGTTTGCTGGCATGTGTTGCCGTGAAGTCTGGCATGCACTGTGACATATTGTCCGCCTTCGGTCCTGGAGAAGCGAAAGAAGTGTCTGTCGTGCATACATATCCAGCGATTCTATCTGGCATTCTATCTAGCATACATTCTGGCATGCTATCTGGCATACATTTTGGCATTCTAGCTGGCAAAAAATCTGACATTCTATCTGGCATATACCGTATTATATGTTTTTCTATCTGGCATGTATTATGACATTCTATTCCTTTCGATATGGCATACTGTCCGGCATTCCATATATTATTCTGGCAGTCTATTTCGCATGTAGTGGCACTCTGTCTGGCATATGTTCTGGCATGCTATCTTGCACTCTGCGATCGCCCACTGCGATCCGGCACTTGCGATTGACCGGGAGGCGGAGAGGGAGGCGCAGATTTCAGGCGCAGGAGCGGGACAGGAGCGGGACAAAATCTAACAACCCTCACCTGGCAGGTGGTGAAGAAATCAACATAACAAACAAAGCAAAGCAAAGCAAAGCAAAGAAAGAAACCACAGAAATGAACATCATCTTCCAATGCCCATGTGTTGGCCATGTCATGCAAACAGCGTGCCTTCTTGTCGAGATGTCTATACACAGCCTCTTAGAGGTTATTTGAGTGTCCCAAAACCACCGGACTTGGCTTTGGCCCTGGTAGTTTGAGTTGGTGAAAACTCAGGTGTTTCCAGCTGGATGACTTCCCAGCGACACTTAAATTGGATTCTGAGACCCAGCGACACTTCGCAACATAGGTGCCATCATCTTGGCGCACCATCCCGTCATAGTCGTTGGAAAATCTCACGAAGTCATACATCCTGGAAGTCCGGAAGTCTCACATCGCGCGACTTCGAAAGGATGGATGGTTTGATGGGCCCTGGAAGTCCGTTTGAAGGACTATCAAATTCCAGCAGTCACAAGACGGGAGCTTGGAGGATAGGGGTGCCCAGCTACTCCACTCACTTAGGAAATAAAAACCACCCCTTTGTGACTCCTGGTTGGTTAATATATATGCCAGGACCTTCCAACAGGTGGTTTTTTTGGACACCCCGAATCACCTCTAAGAGGCTACTTACAAACACCTCTTGGAAGGTCGTGGTGAAATCTCAATGGTTTTTGGGGAAGAACAGGCTCTGGAATCAACAGCAGACCACGCCTTCCGACTACTAGGGACACCTATGCATCTCAGCGGCCTCTTTGGACGATCGTTCAAGCTCTATTCAGGGACAAATAGTGCACAGCTCAAGGGAAATCAATCCCAAACACTCCGTGGGAGTGCCATATATGCTTACATTGACCCCCCTGGCACCACCCCTGGCCGTTTCTCGGCAAATGCAGTCACCAGCGCGAAAAGGATGAGCTTTTCTTCGCTCAAAGGCCGACATAAGTCGGGCTGAGTACAGTCCGTACAGTCCATGTCAGTGCCCCCGTCCATGTCGATGATCTGATCCAGTCGTACCGAAGCTGAGAAAATGATGTGGATCACCCACCAGCACCCTCCCTGCCAGGTCACCACCTGCGACTTTTAAGTCAGCAAAAGCCTCCATTTCGGAGACCTGTTGGAGGGTGCTGGCAGTGATCCATCTGGTTTTCGTCGAACTGGAACCACTGGGACTCCCAGCGAACGTTGCCTGCCTGGATGCCCTGGACGCTTCGGGATCCACTTACCTGATCGCCCAAAACCCACGGTGAACTGTGAACTCCTGGTCGCTGTTTCAAACTGCCATGAGTCGACCGTTCGAAGAGTTGGAGGCCTCCAAAGCACCGGAGGAACATGGCACACGACCCGAACGAAGATCATATCCCTAGACTTCCGTTCGACCTTTAATAACATGGGAACGACCTGGTTTTTGTAGTGTAAAATCCTTAGTTGATATTAAAACCATGGTTGTTGGAAGCCTAATGGTTGTTGGAAGCCTAGGGATATACCAGGGCCCCCCCCGTTTGGGGTGGTTCATGGGAAAACCCCGAATCACCTCTGGTCGGAGCGCTGTAATTAAACACCCCAAGGCTAGCCCAGGGGGCCTGGGGTGTTCATTCCCTACACAAGTCAATGACCTCATGAAATACCCCTAGGGCTCCAACCACCTCCTGAGAAGATGGTTGGGGTGGGTGCCAGGGGGGTCTAACCACCGAACCTGAGGATATGATTGGAGCCCTAGGGTACTGAAGTTGGTCATACAAAAACACGACGAAAAAGGATATTTTCAGGTTCGGACCTGGTTCAGACTGGACTTGTAGGGGTGAATGTAGACTCTTGATTCATACACCCGAGGATCTTCAAACGCAAAATGCCGGGGGTGTATGGTTGTACCTGGAGTCCACCTGGAGTCGACCCAGTTCGTACCTCGGAACAATAGGTACAAGTACTGTAGCTGTTGTTTTGTAGTAGGGGTCATGTCGGGCATGTCCCATTTTTTTCGGTTTACTGGGTCAGTCAGGTCAGTCGGTGTATGAATTCGTTTCCTTTCAGTACTGGATCGACCGAACACCCTTCCGCTGCGACGCGCCGCCCGTTCCGCGCGCCCGCCCGCGCGTTCCGAACACGGTGCTTCCCATCCCGGACGCCGTCCTGGCATTGGTGGAGAAATCCGTTTCATTGCATCGAGCCATCTCATTCAAAGGGATGGCATGGATGGAGGAGAAATGCTTCTTGGCGTTGTGGTGCGTGACATCGTAGCCTGCTGTTCCAAGCACGGCGGACGTGGCCGGACCTGACACCGCTGGACATCGGGACATCGCTTGACATCGAGCATTCGGAAGGGAAAAGAACTCGAAACAAAAGGCTTCATATTTAAAGGATCATTAAAGGTTATCCACTGACTGGGCAGAAGTACGTTAGAAAATGGTACATGACACCAGGGCCCAAAAAGGTATTGACTGTACCAACTGAGACTGCAGGGCAGTGGAGGTGCCCAAGATCGCAGACCAAAGAGGTGCCAAACGTTGGAAACCTGATAGACTTGGTCCATGGTCTTTTGCTAAGGATCCGGTCGTCCGGACCCGAACCATGGCGGTCGGGGTCGAACCTGGCTGGGGCCCCTCATGTACCCGAACCAAACCCTTGTTTTTGAGGGTGCGGATCCTTGGGGTTTGTTCAAATCTGTTCGATCTTGTGAAGGATCCAAAAAAGGTATACCGATCATAAGATCACATGGGAGTCCTCATGCTTTCCAGTTCGCCTTGGAAGGTAAAATCACATGTTCCACATCTGTCCAGGTCGGACCCTCATATGGAGGGGTCTGGGGTCTCAAATCCCTAGGGTTTTGAGGTACCAAGAGCTGTTTGGAGCGTCTGGGTAGTGGAGCGACATCGTGGATGGATAAAAAGGAACAAACGAACAAACTGAACCAGCACCGTCCAGTTTGGGTGGTTGTGGGATGAAACATGCATAGTCCGTGGCGTCTATCAACAACCCGATCTGGGTGGTGCTGGAAGTCACTTGCTCGATCTTTGTAATCGGTCGACTGGCTTCTGTCAATCAACACCAAAACCGCACTCATCGTATGTCCCACCCAGTAGATCCACCTACACCTTCAGTAATTAGGCAAGCTATGATGAAAAAGGGCTATAGAGGCCCCGGACTGGTGAAAAATGTCGGAGCCGCTGGGGAGATCTTCAGCGAGGAAACTCTTGTAGAAGTCAAGGGCCAAACCATCGCTGCGGTAGGCTTCGTCCAGGATGTAAGTCTGCACCTCATGCGGCCAACGGACCTTCGAATCACCACTCTGATCATGTAGATCACCACTCTGATAATATTGACCTACATGCATTGACTATCACATATACCTAGAACCTGATGGACCCCTGTTTTGGAGCCAAAACATGGTCTTTTCCTATCAAAACAGGGGTCAAATGGGTTCTATAGGTATATATAATTTGCATATCCTCCCTCCCTCCATGGAAGTGGTGTAGTGTCTGGGGTCTCAAATCCGGTCTCGAGGGACCAGTCGGGGACGAGCTTCTGGGCCCTAAGAATCATGGGAGACCACCGTTCGCTGGAGGCTTTGGACCCGAATCGTTGCTGCACCTGGGTTGGAACCAGCGAACGGGGTCCTTGTTTGGAAACGGGCGCTGAACGTTCATAAACCCCGCCCTAAGGATCATTGGACCCTATATATGGAGAGTTTTGACCCTGCATAGCAGGGGTTTCGACCCTCAAAACCTTCACCTTTGAGGGTCCTTGATTCTTAGGGCGCATATGAAGATAGGTTTTCCAATCCAAATGGAGAGGGTCTAGGCATCAAGAGGTCTACATTACACCACGTTGCGAATCGCCAACCAAATTGGGAACTGAAGTCGTGGCCTCCCTCGATCCCTCTCCCCCTCTCCACGACCCCCCTTTGGGAGAAACACGTGACATCTCAGCTGCGGTGGTTGATTTGCAGCCCATGTCAATCTTCCAGTCCCAAACAGATCGTGTTTTTTTTTTTTTTTTTTCGGGTGTGTGACTCGAGTCCGACACGCGTCGAACACCCTGAACACCCGGGGTTCAGAAGGCGTCCTTCTTGGCCTTCCAAGGCACATAGACCGACTCTTCGCCACTGTAGCCCATGGAGCCCAAATCCAAGGGAGCAGTGGTTGGATGGTCTTTGCGCATTTGAGCATAAAGACTGCCTGGGGGTCGTTGGAAGACGGCGGCGGCAGGGATCGGCCAGCCTCCTGTCAGACGGCAGGTGTCTGGCGTATCTCTGGAGGCCATTTGGAGGCCATGGAACCAAGACCCCTTGAAGGTGGGGGGTGCCACAGTCGAATGCAAACCACTGTGCAAACCCATGTGTTTGATCCAAAAAGGCTAGAATTGATGGCCTACTAAGGGGGGGGGCAACTGTAAAAGCTGCACGCGGATCTGAGAGAAGTGCACGTAGATCCACTATCCACCAATTTCAGCTCAATTGAGCCAATTGGCTTTCAACGAGCCAAATCCCCAAAGTCGAACAGTGGTTTTATGGCTTCGGGCAATGTTTATAAGGAAATTCTAAACCCTCCATTCTCCCTGTGGCCATGAGTGGCATGGAATCATTGAATCGCCAGGCCACTGTAGCTTCCAATCCAGGAATCCAAACTCACATGCATCACGGTCTCCGACTCCCCACATTGTTTCTGATCATATTGGGCAGCATCGAAATCGCCTGAAGTGCCCGGTGTCACCGGCGCGAATTCTCCTCTTTTCTCGAAGAGTTTGCCGCCCTCACACCCCCAACATCCTAACTCCGACTCACGTTGCGTGGAAGTGGATGGCATGGGTCGTTGGAAGACTAGTTTCCTTTACACACATGGTGTTCGGGGTGTATAACAAGTAACTCCCTATGGCTCCTGCCCCATCTCCCGAGAAGGTGGGACTGGGGTGGATGCCAAGGGGGTCGAAGACCACCTCCTGAGGAGATGGGGCGTTCGCCCTAGGGACTGCTGGCAAGTGGTTCGGTGACTCCGGTCGATCTGATGGTGCTCCCCCGGCGGCTACACGGCTCGCTGTAGCAGCGTCGAACGAAACCCATCAAACATACGGTGTTATCTTGGCCCCTGGCCGGTGGATGATGTTTTCCCTGGTGAAAATGGCTTGGTCGAACATCGTGATGTTCTTGTTTACTGACGGCTCTACGGATGAGCCCTTGTTCCAACCCATCCTTGGTTCAGCAGTGGTCCGTTGAAGCAGGTTGACCACCCCCCCAAAAAAAGAACAATCATTTACTAGGGGATTGAGAGTAGATGGTGCAATCCTCAAAAGGTGGTTTATAAGGACCCCCATCTAAAGAACCTGTAGGGGTTTGTATCACCTCTAAAAGCACTGTATAACTATATGGACTCCACCCAAGTGGCGGCATCCAGCCAATGCCCAAATGGGAGAGGCCCCGCTGGCACCAAGCTTTTCGTGAATCTCGGAGTGAAAGCCCAACACCTCCTGCCGAGATCTACGAGGTCTTCCGTGATCTCGGGTGCTGTGCGTTCGAATCATTGTGGCGTGTACTTTCTTCTATTTCTGTTGCCGTTGCTGTTGTTGCTGCTGTTTTCCTGCTGCTGTTGTTGTTGTTCTGCTGCCAAGTCTGCGGACATGTTACCAGCATCTCCGAAATGGTGGCTGAAATGGAGATTTGAAAGTAACCCTATAAGGATCCGCACCCGAAACAGAACAAGAGTTTGGTTCGGGCAAAAACTCTTGTGAACAAGAGAGTTCGACCCCTTCAAAGGAAGGTCCAAGGATCCTTAGGGCCCATGGATGGTCTGCGATATTCTGCGATTCTATGGCCATGGCCATCGCACTCCCCGCGAGCCGCGTCCCTCACGGCATCCCGAACTCGGCTCTCCAGCGCCCGACGCGTTCGGGGTGGCCATCGATGTGCTAGTAGCTTCGTGTTACTAGTAGTACGGCACCTTGCTACTTGTAGCTTCTCGCTCCTAGTAGTCATGCCAGGAGCTACTATAGTAGCTTCTTGTTCGCTGCTGGAGTCCTCCATCAGCAGCTTGATGAGTTCCGACAACAGTCCTGCCAAATCGCCAGATGCAAATACCATCAAATACCGTTTACCCGTCTTCGGGATCCCTTTTCGTGCCGTACCTGAGGTGGACCCGACAATGGCAGGCACCGGGCAAATCACCGCGTCAAACCACATCACCAAACCTGAGAGGGTACACGAAAACGGGATGGTTCCAAGCCGAAACGCCAAGCTGAGGCGACATCGACCTGTCTACTGCCCCAACCCGGTCGCCGGATCGATTTTCCAGCGAACTCACTGGGGGGTCGCTGTTGTGTGGGAGGTTCTCCCAGGTGCACAGGAAGTCGTCATCGAGCGTGAGCGTGGTCGTGATCAGTGCAGGATCGGACCAACACCACTGTGTTGGCGAATCGAAGGCTGTCTGTTGTCCCAAGTTTAAAAGGTCAGCAAAATAGTAGGGGTGTGGTGTCCATTCTCTAGGGATCCAAGAACCTTCTCAAAGGGTACTTGGACCCTCCAAACCTGCACAACAGTGTCTCCAATCACCTGCATTCTCAAAGGGTATGTGGATCCCTAGGGATTTGGACAAGTCTCCAACAAAACTTCGGATGTGTCCAACCAAATTGCCAGTGTCCGACGACGGACTGATGTCCGTCGACCACATTGATAATCAAACTCACGTGTTGCTATCTGTGCAATTAATTTGGTCATTGACTGTCCTCTCAGTAGCAGGCAAGGGCCCTTTATGGCCCTTCCATTTCCAATATTCAGGGATGAAGGGACTACAATGGAATGTGTTCATCGAACCATTTTGGGATCCTATACTTACTGGGAAACACTCAAGTTCTACACTGACCAACATCCGTCGGTGAGTGACACTCCTGCAGATGGCCAGTTGCCCTCAAAAATTCCAATCTTGATGTTGTTGCCCCCACCTCAGCCGCAGCAAGCGTTCCGTGCTTACAAGCCACCGGCCATCAGTGGCCATTGTCTAAACAGCTACTTTGGATCAAGTTCCGTTCGCTGTCTATTGTTCTTCTTGTTGGAGCTCACCATATAGGACACCATGTCTTAAGCCCTACGCTTTGCAAGAACGTGGTACAACGAACCATCACCCTTGCGATGTGGTAGCTTGAATGCCATTCACCCTTGAACTGTGGTGATGGGAATCGTAATGGCAATGCTAATTCAAATGTTAATGCTAATGGTGCTGGTGTGCTGGTCATTTACCCTTGACCTGTGGTGCTGCTAATGGCAATGCCAATGGCAATGGTGATGCACGACGAGCATCGACCTACGACTCCTTGGAAACGATCTGCAACGAGGTCTCGTCCTCGAGTAACACACTGAACATGAGTACTAACAGAAGGGGTTTCAAGAACACGGGAAAACACACACCCGTAGAACGTCCTGTTCTGGAATTATTGGGGTCGACTTCCTCGAATTGTGGAAGGAATCCTTTTCATTGTGGAGGTAGAAAGAACTCTAGTTGGCCAAACTCCTCTACTCCCACACATGAGTTGGCCTTTTTCTGCCACCCGTGCCGAGAGAAGGGCGTGTTGGACGTGACCAGCGTTCTAGATAGCAGCAGGTCTCTGCAATCTGTGCTCCAGGCTCCTCTGCCAACCTTCTGTAGTTTCTATGTTGCTGACCTAGTCCCTTTGCTCATGGTTGGGTTTGATCTCCTTTGTGTAGCGCACTAGCTGGTCAAGCAGCGGTCTAAAGCCAAGTCACCATCCTGGATGAAGGCACGCTCACTCTCTGGCACGGCGTTGTCGAGACAAAGCCCTTGGCCTTAAGCCAGGATAAACTTGATGCAAAGTGAACCTAGACATTCCAAGACCATTAAAACAATGTTCTACCTGTTCTGACTGGCTTAGTGTAGTGGGAAAACCACTCCAAAAAAAAGGTTCAAGGTTATACTGACTGGGTATGACAATATCTGATCAAAACACAATGCTCCTGGAACACATGGACCAAAACCAACAAACACCTGCTTAGTTGGGAGATGTTCGGAGATCTTCGCCCCGAACAGAACTGGATGAAGGTTCAAAACGCGGGTTTGATTCCGAAAGCTCACCTCCTCAGTCTCCCTGCAAAAGGTTAACCAAACGTTCTTCCACCTGACTGTTTGTTAAGATACTGGGGTGTCCCTCTGTCCTTCCCCAATCCCCCCCGAAATGGCGACCTGCAGGTGATGCACGTACGAAACCTGGGTTGGCAACCAGGTCTGGAACCATGGAATCATGCATCGAACCTAACTTGGCAAACCAATCCAAGTGGCCAAGTGTAGGCCCCAAGGCCATGAAAAAGCTCAAGCGCATGAAGTGCATGACGTGCGCACGTTGGAAGAACGCAATAATATGGAGTCTGTCTAGCACAAACTCCACACCCAATGTCTTGAGCCCAAACCCAGCCCAAGTGGAGAAAAAACCGGCTTGGGATAGGCACCATGCCAAAAAAACAGAACGCCGAGCCCACCAGGGGTTACGTTGGCGCGCTCTTGGGTCACAGGGCGCGGCGCGCTCTTGGGTCACTGCAGGGAGAAAAGGCGTTGGGACTCACCCAAAAGTTGATTGTGATTGAATCCACAAAGGCGTCGTACATCCCAAACCCATACACGACCTGTCTGGGACTGCCTGCGGACCCCCCCTGGCACCGCCCTTGGCCGTTTCTCGGCAGTCCGACATGGCAGTCCCGTGGAGTCGACTGGGAAAGGTTCAAAGGCTGGACACACGTTCCACGTTCGCCTCCCGGACGGATAGCAAACCCTTAGACCCTTAGACGTGATCAAAGAAACACATTCCCTAAATCTCCAGTCGTACCTCCTCAGGTTCGGTGTTTGGACCCGAACATGGCACCCACCCCAGTCCCACCTTCTCAGAAGGTACTTGGAGCCCTAGGGATTACATGACATTTGGCTGTGGGTCAAAACAGGGGCACCTTAGTCGACCACAGAAAATGAACAGAACGACCTATCAGAAGTCACAGTTGGTGAGGGTTGGTCAGGGCGCCCACAGCTTTTGACACACAGCCAGATCGTTTTATCCCTAGGACTCCTGGCCGCCCCCTCCTGAGGTTAGGTGCTTGGGGTGGGTGCCAAGGGGATCTAACCACCCGGTCACCGGGTCGGAGATGGGGCGGACCAGGAGCCCGAGAGGGGTCGTCCGTCGTGCGGGTCAGTCGCCGGCGACCCTCCCCAGTCGACCAACCTTCGACCAAAGCCCGGTCGCGCCGGTGTTTTCGACCCGCAGGAGGCGTCAAACGGATCCGTGGTGGGTTCTGAAGCAACCTTCGGTACGACCACGGATCCCGACGTTTGGGCTCCAAATGTACTGGGCCTCCCTGCTCACCCGTACCTGAGAAGGTACCATTTCATCCGGGCACCACAAATCACCGCAGCATGCACCCACGTGCTGCACGGTGGAAGTGGGTCGCCCGGCGCGCTGGTGCTGTGCGGTGTATACACGGCGCGGCATGGCAACTGGACGGGACTTCCAGTTTGGAATGTTGGCTTCACGTAGCTGGTCAAGTGGACCACGTCATAGTCCGCCTTCGAAAAGCAATGCTGTCTGTGCTTGGCTTGCTTGGCACATCTTGATCCAAGGTGCGTCTGCTTCATGATGACCGGTGTAAGGTCTTGCGTGGGGCTTGTTTCACCACACGGAGTGCCGCTGCCAGCGGCCATCTGGCCAGCTCTCATCCAAGCCACCAGCGGCTCAGAAAGCAAAGTCTGGAAAAAGCTCCTTTACCTTTCAATGGCTCAAGGGACCAGGAATAATGCATTTTGATCCACACACCGTACCGCAGAAGGGACGACTGGACCCTCCTGGCGCCTACATAAACAGCCTCCAATCACCTTCTCAGAAGGTATGTGGAGCTGTAGGGTTCCGTAGGGATTTATAGATTTTCCCTAGAAGGATCTACAAGGGTGTCCATGCAGCAAAATGTGCCCAAGAACCAAAAAAAACAAAAAACATTCACGATCATTCACGTGCACCCTCACTTTGGATTTGCATAAGGAATCTACCAAAACATGTGGGAAAACATGAAAATGACCTATTTTGCCGGTTTGGGGATTGACCCAGTTCGGGAAAATGCACAAAAATTGGATCAACCAAACCAGGTCTCCACGTCTATCACCTCACTGCTGGGCTCCTCCACCACGCCCTGCTCAGCCCATGCCGCCGCCGCGGAGCGGTCATTCACCTGGCACCAAAAGGGTCCGAACGGACCCTCCTTGGGGGTCGGGGTCGAACCCTCTAGTTCACAAGGGTTTGTACCCGAACCAAACCCTTGTTTGGTTTCGGGTGCGGATCCTTAGGGCAAGGGAAAAACACAAACCCTAGGGCTCCAGTCGTACCGAACCTGAGGTTCGGTGGGACTGGGGTGGGTGCCAGGAGGGTCCAAATACCTTCCGAGGAGGTACTTGGAGCCCTATATAGCGGGAAAAAACAAAAAAAAACAGAACGACTCTGAGCCCTACAAATCCGTTTTTGTATCTTCTCAGGTTCGGTGTGACTGGGCCCTCCTGGCACCTACAAAGGCCCCACATAGGGAATGACTGGATTCCCTAGGGAACGACAGGGGAAAAAAATCAATCCCAATATAAATCAAACCATTTACAACTTTGAGTGATCACGACCACTCAAAGTTAGAGGCGAGGAAAGGAAGAAGGCGGGGCATGGCAGGGCACATATCGAACAACCCTCACTTGGCAGCTGGGGGAAAAACAACAACCGACGTGTCCGGTGGACAGCAGGGAAGCCAAGCCATGCACGTCTGCGCCCATCTGTGCCCAACAGGATAGTAAGGCGAACTCCTGACCTTTATACACCATCACACGAACGTGATCAATCGTGATCACTATGCCGTAATACCAAGCGGCTCGACACATGCTACCTCTTTCGATCTGATTGGGCGACCTTTGAACATCTTTCACCTCATCGGGTCACCACCGGTCTCGACCTTGCCTGCCAACAGGTTTCTCGGAGAATCAGCCGCCGTGCCCAGCGAGGCAGCGGCGACGCTTCGCAGCTTGCGGCGCCCGCGTCGCAGGGGAGGAAGTTGATACCTCAGCTTGGATTGGCTTGGTTCGGAACTTGGGAAAATACAACCCCTGGGCTTCCAACAACCAATAATTTTACAGGCTTTACCGAATCAACTAAGGATTTTACACTACAAAAAACAAGTCAACCAATTGTTTGAATGGTCTTGGAAGTCTAGGGTAGCCCTACAAGTCAATGACCTCATTTTACTGAAGTTGCTCGAGGGCGATGTGCAGGTCGAGAGTCACGACAAAGTCTGTGCTGGTACGACTTCTCGTTTTGTGCGTGTCGA
>CAXAMN010024695.1:76895-93379 GCA_963970005.1 Durusdinium trenchii | reverse complement strand
AATGCCGCGAGGTGCAACCGCTGACATGTGCTGACAAGATCATAAGAAGTTAGGACTTGGCTGGGAAGGTGAACCATCACAATCGTTCCTCCGAATGACGGGTGATTTCCTCACCTTAGAATGTGCCCCCTCTGGTCAAACAGGGCCGGTGCATCCTATATTATGGAGACGTCAACCCCACCTGATTCATAGGATGATTCTGGAGGGGGATCTGGTATTTAGGCCCTCTTGAGCCGTGTGATGACCAACTCCAGTATTTCGTCCGTTCCTGACTCAGTCTGCAGGAATCAGTTGTCAAAGTCCTGTCGAATGCAAAATGCGAGAAATACCCTGGGAGTCAATGACATTGTTCTGACAAACCTGATGAATAAGGGAACCTCCTTTACCGTACCCCAGTCGATCAAAATATCGTCGAATTGGACTTCTAGGGTACAAGTAGTATATGGATCATCTAACAGGTGCAGGTGAAGAGAAGCTGTGTTATGCAGCTGGAAGATTAGCAACATGAGAAGCTTGCAGTGGATGGACGCTGCATTTCGATCAGATGTGGGGATGTATTTGTGAGACCCTTCTAAACAATCGATCCTTACGGAGCCAGTCGTACCAAACCTCAGGTATGGTGATGTGTTCGACACCGGAGACTGTAGGTGCCCAGTCACGTCGGGTCCAGTGGTACCGAACCTGAGGTTCGGTACGAAAACGGATCCCTAGGGGATTAGGGCTCCGAAGGGTCAGGGTCAGGAGATACATCTCGAGGAGCGGTGCGGAACTGCAACTTGTGGAGCAACACGACTCCACAAAGGGCATGGATTGGGTCTATCCGATTACCAGTAACCGCGGATGATGATGGTTAGTAAAGGCCTTGTTCAAAACGGTGATTATCGTATGATCGTACACTGACTGTTACAGGTAAGTTACAGCCTGGGGCTCCCTTCCGTGAACATCTCCTAGACAGGGGCCTTATGTGAGAGTATGTATGTGCATTTATTGTGAGCAATCCAGTCAGTCAGACAGGGTGCCCAACCCCCCTTTGCATCTGTGCTGAGACAATCAACGGTTTTCCCAGCGTTGGGAAGCAATGTCAACCCGTAGCCTCTCCCAGCGAGCCATCACAAATTCCAAGTGGTGAAAGTCTGGGGGGGGTCAATGGGTCGGCAAATATGGCAGTCCCGTGGAGTGTCTGGGATTGGTGACTTGACGAAAAAATCCCTCCGACCCTGCACCAAACAAAACCACCACCCTACCAGGGGCTCCACAAACCATCAAAAACCATGTGTTCCCTAGCAAAAGACATGTTTTTGTAGATGAACACCTTTTTCATGGTTTTGAGGGCCCCTGGTAGGGCTCCAGTCGTACCTGCTGAGAAGGTATCTGGACCCTCCTGGCACCCACCCTAAACACCTTCTCCTCAGGTTCGGTACGACTGGAGCCCTAGGGCTCCAGATGTTCATCTATGGACCGTTCATGTCAGTGTCCACTCCCGTTCGGGCTCCTGGTACCTCCATGTACCTCTGAGCAGGTGGTTAGGGTAAGTGTCAGGGGGGTTTAACCACCTTCTGAGGATGATATGGGCCAGGAGCCCTAGGGACTACTCATGGATGACAGCTGCCAGATGCTTCACAACCACCCGGATGAGATCCCTAGAGATCTACATGATCCAGTCGTACCGAACCTGAGAAGCTACGACTGGATCTCGACGCCCGAACGCTCCGCTCAGCCCCAACGAGGCCAGCCGCGTCGACCCACCAAGGGGCGTGCCAACGGCCCGAACCAGGAACCGAACATCGCGCGGGGCTGACCCACCACGCACACCGCCGTGCGCGTGGGTTGCTGTGAGACGCGTGGGTTGGCGGAAGGAGCCTCTGGCTGCGTGGACTGAGGGTTGCCGTGGATCCGAGTTGACAGTGGAGCTCAGAAATAGGAGACTCTTCCTGCAGTCACGTTCGACGGGGTGCGGACTCCATGGAGGTAGGAGTTGGGTGCCCAGCTACACATCTACTCACGTAAGGGGACGAGCCACACCACCCAACTCCTTATGACTCCTTGAAAGAAGAAAAAGCTCAAAAACAACCTAGCACTTCCTGTCCGGGTGCCCGCTTGTGTTAGACCTGGAAGACTGACAGGGTCGTCTGACAGGATGATCAGAACCTCCTCTTCGGAGATTGATGCGTTGTCGAATTAAACACTATGAATTAAACATCCCTATAAGGCCTAAGGATCCGCATCCGAAACAAACCCTTGTGAACTAGAGGGTTCGACCCCTTCAGATAGGAGGGTGCAGTGCAAACATGCATGAAAAAAAAAACACATATATTGAAATGTGCCACAGCCGCAGTGCGGCATGTATGGGACATTTGTGTGACTCCTTCATACAGCAATGAAATCATTCCAATCTGAAGCTACCTCATGAAGACCATCATGGAATATAAGACCATTGAAGACCCATTCTTTTGGAAAGGACCCTGTTCTAGCCGTCTCAAAACGCATCTGAACACATCCTCCTCCTCCTGCTCCTCCTCCTGTCCGAAGAATTGGAGAAGTCCCAGCGGCACCTCGTCGGGAAAGCGGGCTGCTGGCAGGCGCTTCCATTCGAGCCGCTTGGCCGTCCAGGCCCTGGGGATGAAAGTGGGAAGGAGAAAGGTGTGGAGCAGGTGTGGTGTGAAGATGCCCTGGCAAAGAAAACGTCCCCAAATTGCCACAAAGACCATGGTTTTCACGGCGCCAATCTATGCAATCTATCTATTGGTTTCCTGTCGGTGTTCCCCTTAAAAACCTTTTGCAATTTAACATGCAGTAATTCTGAGCATGGTGAAGCGAACTTCGTACCTTAAAAACCCCAGGGCTCCTGGCCCATATCCTCAGGTTCGGTGGTTAGACCCCCATGGCACCCACCCCAACCACCGAACCTCAGGAGATGGTTGGAGCCCTAGGGAAAATGAGTAGGACATGTCCTATTGCCTAAGGTACTTGAAGTCGGGTCCAGGTCCAGGCATTTCTGAGGGGGGGCCACCTTGGCATCTTTGGGCCTTCCTCATCACTCACATCAAGTGATCCAAGTACCTTCTCAGAATGTGATTGGAGACACTGTTATGTAGGTTTGGAGGGTCCAGTCGTACCTTCTGAGAGGGTACTTGGATTCCCATAGGTAGTGCCTATAGGTACCAATCTGCCTGCGACCTCCTTCAGTCTCCTCTCCTTGTGGCAGTCCCGCGTCAAGTTCACATCTCCACCACCTGCCCGCTCAGCTCACCTGCGTCCCGGACCGAGGCTCTGGTACCGCACCGTGCGCGCCACCGCGGCGTGCGCGCGGGCGGCGGCGCGCGCGCACGGGAGGGTCAGAGGCGACACTCGGAGGCCACGGAAGAGTTCCTGAGGTGCCCAGGGCTTCCCGGAAAGTCCCAGAGGTGCAAAAACCACGCCCAGTTCGAGTCACGCGGTTTTTTCTGAACACTGAGTCACCCTATCTCAAAGGACTCATCGTCCAACACTGGATTCCCACAACCATTGATTTGTAGATTTGCAGCTCCCCAGGAGCCTATAAAACATGTATATATATATATAATATATATTATAATATATAATATATTTCCCAAACCAACTTGCGAGCGGTCCGTCCTCGCCCCTTAAGGTCCTTCTGCCAGGAACTGCATGGGAAAAAGTACACAAAATACCTGATCCGCAAAACCTGGACCCAGGTACCTCCCCCCCGATTCGCGGCGCAACCGCGCGAGTCCCACGGGACGCGAAGGCGAGCGGCGAAGCTGCGGCGCAGGCGATCCTTCACCAGGCGCTGCTGGACCGCAGCACGCCAGGAATGGTCCGGTGCTGTGAGATCCAGGTGCTTCCTGCATTCCGACCAGGGCCCCTATAAGGTGCATCGCTAGTAGTAACAAGTGCCTTACTATAGTAGTAACAAGAAGCTACTAAGTAACAAGTGCCACGCTACTAGGAACAAGTGCCTTACTAGTAGTAACAAGCTCCGAACGCCCCACCCCATCTCCGACCCGGTGACCGGTGGTCTTCGACCCCATGGCACCCACCCCTGGCCCACCTTCTCCTCGGGGGGCGGCCGAACGGAGCCCTATAGGGAACATTCCGACTGGCACTGCCATAGGACTGAAAGACCCCCCATGAGCACCACCACCCCCTGGCCTTTTGTGTATATGGGTCCCGGTCCCAAACGGGTCGTGTCTGAACGCATCGGAAACACATCGGAAAACTGGATGTCAATAGCTGGACGCCAGGACTGGATGGGAATATGTTTTTATTTGTGTACTCTCTTCCTCGCGACTGAAGGGACTAGTGCCACATGGAAATCTATACTCAACATGTCATGTTTTGGTGCAACGACTATACAAATTGGTCTCGGTCTTGGAATGTTTTGGAACACCTTTTTCTTGGGGGGGATGCTGCTCTTTGTTTCCCAACCATTATCAAGTCCCAGCCTCTCACCCAAATGCTCAGGATGGGTCTGGGTTTTCTCACCTAATCCCTAGAGGACATGAAGGACCTCCTTCAGGACCTGTCGGGCGTCGCTTCAGAGCGTCTGGGCTACTTCCGCCCAGCTTCAGCAACCTCACCGCCATCGCTCCGTCGCCCTCCGCTTCACCCCAGGCATCGCTGCACTCCGCGTCGGCGTCGACGCCCGCGGCGGACAAGGCCAGCAGCACCGCGTCGAAGAAGATGTGCCATCCTTGGAGCCACACGTTCGCTGTTGGGTTGAAGAAGCCGACTGTTCGACCGTGTTCGACTATATTAGGTACCCCAGGTTTTCCGGGTCCTAGTTCAGGTCACTGGATACCTCTGTTGGAACTTGGAGCCCCAAAGGGATCGAGAAAGCTGAATGATCCTCGTGGATCCATAAAGAGCATGCGTTAGAGAGACTTTGATGTAGGTGCCAGCCAGTCGGGTCCAGTGGTACCGAACCTGACTGTAAGGTATTATGTGGATCCCCAAACAGGATGTGTAGTGTTTTTGGCATCTCCATCTTGTCTATACCACCTGGTTCCTGCTTTGGACTTCAAACAACCACTGACGTCGCCTTCAGTTCGTGACCGAACTTGATCACCTGGTCTGGTTGCTTCAGTTCGGTGTCCGGTGCTGGAGGCACATGACCATGCATGTTCCATCCCACAACCAACCACCCAGTTTCTGGGTGGTGCATGGTCAAAGGCTGAGCTTTTTTCAACCTCTTGGCCCTTGAAAATGGATTTGTGAGTGGCCACTCCTCATGGTGCCACGCTTCCCGAGGTCGCGTTTGTGGGGTTGAAATCGAATCACGAGTCCACTAGCTAGGGAGATCCCCTCGAATGAGCTCCGAAGGGTTCCCGGCTTTTAAAAAGGGAAACCCCAGGGCATTGCGGTGCTTGAGTGATGCACCAGCTGGAGAAAACCACTCAACAGCTCCCGTAGCTCCGCAACAGCTGGCTCACCCGCGCAGCACGGTGAGCGTGCTGAACATCGGCAAGAAATCCATCGAAGATCTACAGGTCCAGGACTGGACCCAGGTCCAAACCTGCTCCTGAAAACATATATATATATATATTGGGAGCTAGTAGTAACAGGTGCCACGCTAGTAGTAACAAGTGCCTTACTAGTAGTAACAAGGTGAGTAATTAGTGTTGCGTGTTGTTGTTTCTACCCTAGGGCTCCTGGCCCATATCCTGAGAAGGTGGTTAGACCCCCGTGGCACCCACCCCAAACACCTTCTTAGAAGGTACTTGGAGGCCTAGAGTATATTTCAACATATCACCAACTCCAGTAACCTGAGGTCAGTCACTGACGTCGTACGGAAGATGTTTGAGCTAAAGCTAGACGGCCTGCCTCGTTGAAGAAGCATCTTTGCCAAGAATCCGGACAAAGACAATGAGCTGGGATCCGCCAGTGATAGGAACCAGTTGGCCACCTTAATCTGGCAACTAAATCCCCCCAAAAAACTGGAAAGTCAAAAGAAAAGGCGCTTTAAAGACCGGTCCTGATTTCAAACATATCCTGAAGACCTTTGGTCGGCTCAGTCGGCTTCAGACAGGCCGGGAGGGATGAACTTGGGTTGGAGGGTCACTTGGGTTCTTGTGTTTTTTGGATCTCTTCGGTGCACTCAAGCGCAAATGCTCACATGGTTTGAAGACCGGTTGGTCAAGTGAAAAGCCGCCACTGGAGCTTCGTGTTGGTGGCCCCCACCCCCTTCCTGGGAGGAAAGGAAGCATTTGGCAGCCTAAATTAGGAAGAAACATCTCTCCGCCAGCACTGACCGGCCTTAAGCATATAGTGTTTTTTGGGTTTCTTAGGTTCCCTACAAATCCAGTCGTACCTTCTCAGGTAGGGTGAGGAAGGAGACTATTTATGTAGGGGCTTGGAGGGCCCAAGTACCTCCTGAGAAGGTGGCAGTGGATCTCTACAGGTTTGCCAATCGAGATCGAAAGCTTCATCAAGATCAATCAGCCTAAGAATCAAGGACCCGACCCGTTCGGTGAAGGTTCGGGTCCTGTCGGGCCCCCTGCGCAACCTGCAGGGTCCAACCCCTCCAGTTCGGTGGTCGGGTCCAATGTCCGGGTGCCGTCCCGGGTGGCCGCGCGCGCTTTGCGGCGCTTCCCGTGCTCACAGTGCGGCACCGGAGTGGGACTTACTCTCCCTGAGTGGGACCCATGGCTAACTAGGTTGACTTAGGACTTAACTGGACTTCTAGGACTTAGGACCTGGCGTTTTTCTGCATCTGAACCAACCCATCTGTTCTGCAGGGAAAACCTGCCAGTTCCGATGCTCTGGGTATGACTTAGCGGGTTCACTCCCTCCCTCCCTGCTGCTTCAAGTTCCAGCTCCGGAGAGAGCGCTCCCCCCCCTACGGCTCACGTACCTGCTCCGTTTCATGCCAACTCCTCACAGCCAAGGTCACTCCTTCTGACTCCGAGGGCTCTTGGAAAAACCCTGAGGAATTGAAGGAGAACCGAACTTTCTACCTGTTCTTGTGAACGATGGGGTGGACAAACCACTCCCAAAGTGAAATGTGTCTTCCCCCCTCTCCAAGCCAAACCACCCAGGCTGCCATGGAGGTTCCAGTCGTGTCCGGAAGCTCCAACACAGGGGCGACCTCGTTTCACGGACTTAGGGAAACGAGCAAAGCGAGCTAAGCCCACAGGGTTTGGGAGGAGAGAAAATCACCCAATGAACAGGAGCAAAACGGAATTATGAGTTCTTTGGAATTCAGTTCCTCAGCAAATGTCCTCGAAAGGGTCAGGGAGATTCAGTTCGCTGTCAGCAAAAATCTCCAGGTCCAGCGCACCGCTGGAACTTGGTGAGGTCTTGTTGGGTGGATCTACTCCTGGTACAAAGCCATGGCAGTGGTATTTGGATGGTATGGTGTTTGCAAGCTAGCGTTTGGCGTCTCAAATCCCTATCTCTAAGCTTCCTGGACCACGATTGATCCAATGGCCTCAATCCCGAACAATCCGGAACAACCATTTAACTACAAAAAACAGGTCAAGCCTTCTGTTCATGGTCTTGGAAGACTATAGAGAAATGATGGCTTGTACTGTAACCGTACACTCAACAGCTACCCTAAGGATCCTTGGACCCTCCTTAGAAGGGGTCGAACCCTCTATAACAAGGGTTTGTACCCTCAAAACCATTGTTTTTGAGGGTGCGGATCCTTAGGGTAGTACAACTGAGGTCAACAGTGGAAAGAATACGACACCAGTTTGCATGTGGGAAACTGGACGCGCCGTTGCATGCAACCACCGTCGGATACCGGAGGTCTGCGACCAGTTCGGTTTGGGTTTTGGATCGATGAACACAGGGTAAACATGTACCACTACAGGCCCAGTGTGGCTCAGTATATAGAACCCGCTCCTGAAAAAGCTCATTGGACTTAGTGTTTTTATATATGACCAGCTGCCAGTAAAATCATGAGGTCGTTCACTGACCTGTAGTGGGGACCTCGGTGATGATCCACATCTTTGACCAAACACCCCACCCATCCCCCTCACCAGGTCCAAGCCTTCTGCTTCGCCTCAGGTGTTGACAAGGCCACCAGTAGTAGCTGGCTGATCAAGGCCGTCGCCTCGCAGCTGCTCCGGAGCTGCAGCGACTCCTTAACAGGCCCAGGCTACCCCCCAAAAGAAATAAACCCCTATAAGGGATCCTTCGAAGGCACTTAGACCTTCAGTTCGGTATGGCTGGAGCTGACCATTGCACCTATACATACACCTACATAACAGGCTCCAATCACCAAACCTGTACGACTGGCACGACTGGATCTCCATAAGGTCCAGTCGATGGCTGCCTTGCGGCTGGGGACTGTTACATGTCCAGCGTGGACGTTGCAGTCTACCTGGCTGCTCTATGTGTGCTTCCTCGCCATGTTCTTTCTTGGAAGGGTCACCACCGGAATCTGATTGACCGAATGTAAGGACCGTGCCGTTGGCCACATACTGGCCACAACCCAGATGCGCCATTCACAGCCCGACAGGTTCCTCAAATAGGAATTAGTTCGACCCCAAACCCCTGACCAGTTCGGATTCGCGTCCGAGCCCTCCAAAGAGATCCATCTTCCATTGTGCACCACAGATCCATCTTCCAGTGCTGCAGATCTGAGGCACGATCTGCTGAACCTGCTGCACAGTCTTGAGCTGATGTTGGACTGCAGAACTGTCACTACTGTCTGAGAGGCACCACGTCACTCAACAGATCTCCATCTTCCAGCATTGCAGCAAATGCGGCGCCGGCGGACCCTAGTTTCTGCACCAACAGAGGTCAAGTGACCTTATAGGACCCTACAGAAGTACCTATAGGATATTATAGGATAGTCGAACTAGGGTTCTTCGACCTCTGCTGGCACACCGGACACCCTTCGATTGACGGCAGAAGTGTCACGCCGTCTCTGAGCCTCATGTGATGACCGACCCATCTGCACCGGTTGGCGCCCATGCACAGGTGGTGGTGCCCTGAAGCTGCTGCACACCCTGCATCGCTGATCTGCATCGACTGCATCGCTGGAACCACACCCTCATCCCAATGGCCCCACGTCATGACTCGATCCAGCAGCAAGGAGTGAAGGAGTGCAGCAAATGCTTCATTGCTTATATGCCGATCATTTGGGGTGGTGCCACAGAGGTCAATGTCGGCATATATGGAGCGTCTGGGTTGTGATGTGCTGACTCCACTTGCTTCACATGCTTGAGACGGGCTTGGACCTCACTGGCGTCACCTCCAGCATTTGAACTGCCACCTCCACGACCGACCCGTCTGCTTTCGGATGGCAGCAAATCCAACAGAGGTTGAAGGACCCTATAGACTATCCCATAGGTACCCCACTAGGGTCCTAGTTCAGGTCACGTTCCACCTCTCTTGGATGCTGCAAACGCTGGGCTGCATCGCTGCTTCACGAGCGCCGTCGCCACCGTCATCGCCCCACTACCGATCCGTCCTGGCCACGGAGGCTTGGAGCTCAGAACCTGCGCCCCAAAGTCTTCAGCTGATGTTGCACTGCTCTTAAACCTTCCGGCAGGCACAGGTTGACTTCCTGGAGGTCCCGGAAATGCTGCGAATTGCGTGTGAGATGTCCGATGTGGGTCACCCCAGTTCTGAGTCCCACGTCACTCAACAGATCTCCATCTTCCAGCATGAAAAAACGAATGCACCTGTGTGTCGCGATCTGCCGGACACCTCGAAGCTTGCCTTGGACGGCAGAAACTGTCCGCGCCTTTCGCCGCCCCATGTGACCACCCTGTCACCTCCAAGAATGCAGGAGGCACCCGGGCACCTGCAAAGGCAGCAAAGATGGGCTCCGCGGCAGCTCGGCACGGAGACCATCTTCCAGCCCGGCAGCTTGAGATTGATCTGCAAACAGGACAGTCCAGCGGCAGTCACCAACTTCACCTTTCGCGCCCGAAAGCTTCGGCACGAGCCCTTTGTCCTCCCCGACATTGGAAGACTCGGAGCTTCGACAGCGAAGACTCCGCGGGCCGCGGGAACGCGATCAGCTGATCTGCTTCTACACAAAGCAGGCTGGCACTGTGCACTGGTAACAGAACATGATCTATGTCTATGACACAATGATGAAGCTTGGAGGGGAGAATGCTGCGTGGCAAGTCTTAATCTCCCGAGAATGCAACGAGAAGACTTCATGCTAAGCACAAGCGGCCAGCGATACACAAACATGGCATGAACAGGTGAGGGATTGGTCAGCTAATGCTTCCACCATGTTCAGATCAAGCCTCAATGCAAAATCATTGTAGCTGCTGTGGCATCGTCCTCCCCCCACCAGTCCTCGTCCTCTCTTCGCGGTCGTGGTTCAAAAGAAGGGCTTGGCGGCAAGACTCAAGTTCACTCTACCGTTCTTGACCTGGATGTTTGAAACTCTTGGCTTATATTCCCAAAGACCATGGGAACAAACAAAATCTGGTCATAAACTTTACCATGGTCATTCCATGGTCATATGCTTTTGGCGGACTTGAAACAGAAAACACCCGATTTCTTCGTCCGAACATCAGTCCAAGTGTCACGTCCGGAGATCACTGAGTAGGCTGAGGCGGAACCAGCCAGGTGACCCTAAGCCAAGGTGATCACCTTCAAAATGGGTTTACCTGCGGATCTTCCATCCCTGGATACATACCCTGAACCCCCCAAACACCACCATTCTGGTATACAACCGTTGCACGATCCTTGCACCTCGTTAAAAAGCCTCCCAGCGCTCCACCGCAGTCTCCAGCCATACCGAGGCGCGAAGAGGAAGTCCTGCAAAGGCGCAAAGTCCGGGCTGACCTCGTCCGCGCTTGGCGTCACCGGTCGACTTGGTGCGGCCGAGGACGCGAAAAGCCGTACCGTTCGCAGTGTCCCCCGTCCGTCGTGAGCCGTGAGCTCGCTGTGTCAGACCGGACTTTGATAGAGTGACCGAAGAAGACAAAGAAGAAGAATGAACAATTAAGACCACCAGGACCTTCAAAGTGACCGAACTTGATATCCCAGGATGAGGTCACTTAGGTCTGTGCAAGGTCACTTAGAGACTCCAATTCGAGGTCACGAACTGAAGAAGCTGCCAGAAACCATCAATCACAAACAACAGGCCAGCTTCTTCAAAGTGACCTTTTGAAGGTTCCTTTTCGTGACCCTTAGGAGGCTTATACAAGTGACCGAACCAACCAGGTTATCAAGCTAGGTCACTTTGAAGAACCAGGGGGGGATCAAGTTCGGGAGCGGATACCAAGATCCAGGAATTCCCCCCCAACACGAGTAGGGCCGGCCCAAACGGGCGGGGAAGACGGCACGAGGTTTGCAGATGAGCAGCGGGTGGGCACGGGTGTGTTGGCACTGTATCGATCGTTGATCGAACTCCTTGGAGTTCCCCTGGAACAAATCTCACCCCCCTGGGAGTCCAGTCGACTATCAAAAGAATGGTCTGACTATAGGGGATCTGAAAGGGAACCCTCCTTTACTTCAGCCGGTCCAAATATCGTCGAACTGGACTCGTTTGGGACCCCGTTTGGGCGACACCCGTCGTCCCTTCGTTTCGGTTCGGTGGGGATGGGTGGGTTCGGAGGGTCCAGTCATACCGAACCGGGACGACATGGTACGACTGGAGCGGTAAAAGGTTCACCGAACGAACTCGACCTGTTCAACGAACTCGATGGGATCTTGAGACGCGAAGTCTGGACCCTCCGTTCAGTAGGGGCCGGACCCGAATCCTCTGGAGGGGTCCGGACCTTCTCACCAATCCCTAGGGTTTTGAGGGACCAGTCGAGCTGTTTGGAGCGTCTGGGGTTAAAGGTTGTTCAGCTGATCCACGAGCTCTTGCTGGGTATGTGATTGGATCGTTTGACACGGTCCATATAGAAGTGAAACCACCCGGCTTTAGTGTTTAGGGTGTCCCTCCCCAATCCCCAAATCAGGTGAAGATCCGCAGGTGATCTACGTACTTCCTGGGTAGGTCTCTCTATAAAAACATGCGGCAAAAGGAAAAGCAAGTGTCCTCTGGCCAGGAGGAAGCAGCCTGGGACCCCCGGTCGCGGCATCCAATCGATGAAGTGAAGAATCCGCCCTAAGAATCAAAGGACCCGACCTGTTCGGTGAAGGTGTGCACCCTCGGATCCTTTCGGGCCCCCTGCGGAACCTGCAGGGTCCAAACCCTCCAGTTCGGTGGTCGGGTCCAATGATTCGGTAATTAGGAACGACTGGCAGACTCACTCTAGACTCGCATTGCAGGTCTGAGACCACACATACAAGCATGGTGTGGTATAGCTTGCTTGCCCAGATCCAAGTGACTGGCGTCAAGCTGGGCCAACGTGTCCTGCGGGGACAACCGCATCGGCGGAGCGAAAAAAGCCACCAAAGCCTTTCCCATAGACTCCATGGGACTGCCATAGGACTGCCGAGAAACGGCCAGGGGTGGTGGTTTGGGGGTCGGCAGTCCTATGGCAGTCCCATGGAGTGTCTGGCAGGGTTTGAATTTCAGGGTTGGAGACAACAGAACATAGGAGCTCCCTTGATGAATCCATAATATTGACTCCCCCTCTTGACTCAGTCTGACCTGGTGCTGAACGTGATGTTTGCTTGGTCAAGGGTCTGCCTTAAGGGTCAGCATGACGAGGTCTTTTGCCGCTTCAGCCAAGCTTCAAGGCTTCATCGAAGATGTCTTGCGACTTCTGCCAATCAATGCCATCGTCCAAAGGTGGCAAATGGCAGCTCTTCAAACAGAACTCAACGTGAAAGTCCACCAAGCAACTGCTCAAGTAACCTCACGAGAGAGAGTCTGGTTTTCCAAAAAGGAACTCTTGCAGCCTCTCTGGTTTCAACCGCTAAGAAGCAAACCGCAAAATACATGGATGACCTTTGTCCAAGTCACACCAGTTGCACGGAGAGCCGGCGAGGTCGAGACCAGCCATCTGCCAGCGGCCATGGCTGGATATGGTTTTGGTACAAGCTCTCAAAGGCTCTCTCTTGAGCAAACATGGAGGGCCCACGGCCCCATATTAACACTGGAATCTAGTGGGGAAACAACCCCAGGAACAAATTAAAACACACACACACACACTTCCTGTGCATCTTCGATGCTTTATTGCATTGAGAAATGTATGTTGGCCTTTGCCAATGTACTCATGATGAAAGAGCTATGGCAACTGAAAGCAGCTGAAAAGTGGGAAGCCGGGAAACAAATCCTTTGGCGACAAAATGTTGGTCAGCTGCAGGCTTCTTTGGGGTGAAGAACCAGCAGTGCATGAAAAGCATGAGGGTCAAACCCAAACAATGTCCCCCAAAAAACCACCATGAACAAGCTGCTATAGCCAAAGTGATCCGGCCAGGCATGCCTTGTTTTCCTGCCTCGGCGACGGTCCCCTCTTAAGGGTCTGGTCGTCAGCCGGATCCTGGTGACGAAAAGGAGCAATGGCCTGCGCCCCAAGACCGACCCAAAAGGATTTTCTGTTCCCCTAAGGATCCGAACGGACCCTCCATGGCGTTCGGGGTCAAACCCTCTAGTTCACAAGGTTTGGGGCCCCGAACCAAACCCTTGTTTTTGAGGGTGCGGATCCTGATCGGGCACCATACTTTTTGGGTCATTGAAGCTGTGCCTTCAGAAGCTGATGCCCAACGTCACCAGTTCGGGGAGACAACCCAACGTCACCTGGCGCTGGAAAACCCTCCCATCTCCGGACCCGTCGTCGTCGAACTCGTGACGTCCCACCTCGTGACGTCCCACAGCGCCGGGGAGCCTCGGAGTGGGCGACCCGCGGTCCCTTCCGAACCCGATCGGGCTCCGTTCGGCCGCCGACTCCTGAGGAGAAGGTGGGACTGGGGTGGGTGGATGCCAGGGGGATGGGAGCTCACCGAATCTGAGGATATGGTTGGAGCCACGGTTGGAGCCCTACGGGCCACTCTATGGGACTGGGCCAGGTGTCGAAGAGAAATGAACCGACCCTATAGTGGTTCTTTGAGAGGTGGTCCCCCAAAAACCACCGGACTTGGTCGAAGAGATCCACTTCTCAAAGATGGTACACGGCTCATTTTGGAACCTAGAAACGGCTCATTTTGGAACCTGGCTCATTTTGGAACCCAGACGAAAAGAAAACTCTCCGGGACTGCAGCGTGAGACCAATTTCGCGGCTCATTTTGGAACACGCATCATTCGGTAGTGCTTCGAAGGTAGCATTTGCTAGTGAAAATGAGTGTTTCGTACGAGACTTCCTCCAAAAGTGAGCCGCGGAAGTCTCCAGAACGAGCGTATCGTACGAGACTTCCTCCAAAAGTGAGCCGCGGAAGTCTCCAGAACGAGCGCTTTGTGCGAGACTTCCTCCAAAAGTGAGCTGCGGAAGTCTCCAGAACGAGCGTTTTGTACGAGACTTCCTTCAAAAGTGAGCCGCGCAAGTCTAGAGAGAGAGAGAGAGAGACAGAGAGAGAGAGAGAGAGAGAGAGACAGAGAGAGCGCGTTTCGCACGAGACTTCTTTCCAAGGGGAGCCGCGGAAGTCTCCAGAACGAGCGTATCGTACGAGACTTCCTCTAAAAGTGAGCCGCGGAAGTCTCCAGAACGAGCGTTTTGTGCCAGACTTCCTTCAAAAGTGAGCCGCGGAAGTCTCCAGAACGAGCGCTTTGGGCGAGACGTCTTTCAAAAGTGAGCCGCGGAAGTCTCCAGAACGAGCGTTTTGTACCACGCATTATCATATGACACGCACGATCCTCGCAGAGGGTCGCTCCAGGTCAAACGCGTCAAACGCGATCGACGTTTCACTACACGTTTGAACACTTGGCACGCGCGATCCTCGTAGAGGATCTGTTTTTGTTTTGCTTAGGGTTTCGCTCCTTTAGGTTTTCTTTTGCTTCTTTAGGATGTTTTTGTGGGGTCTCTGGTTGGTTGGGCTTAGGGCTTTGCTGCTTTAGGATGTCTTTCGTTTTCACTTAGGGCTTCACTTCTTTAGGATGTCTTTGGGTTTGACTCAGGGATTCACTTCTTTAGGGCCTGGTTTCGTTTTGCTTAGGGCTTCCCTCCATTAGGATGTCTTGGGTTTCACTTAGGGCTTCGCTTCTTTAGGGTTTCTGGCTGGTTTGCCACAGGACTTTGCTGTTTTAGGATGTCTTTCGTTGTGACTTAGAGCTTTACTTCTTGAGGGTCTCTTTTGGCCTGCCTTATCGCTTCACTTCTTTAGGATGTCTTTGGCACAAATTCAACAGCATCTCTTGCTCAACATTTTGTGTTTTGTGCACATGGTCGTGGTAATTACGTGATTTGGTGAAGCTGGGTTTGGTTTTGCTCAGGGCTTTGCTCTTTTAGGGTTTCGTTTGGTTTGCCTTAGGGGCTTGCTTCTTTAAGATGTTTTTGGGTTTGCATTAGGGCTTCAGTGGAGAGGGGCTAGGGCTTCACTTCTTTAGTCTTTTTTCTTTTGCTTCAGGCTTCACTCTTTAGGGTTTCATGTGGTTGGGCTTCCGGCTTTGCGTCTCTAGGATGTCTTTGGGTCGGATAAGCCTTTACTTCTTTGGGGTCTCTTTTGGTTTTGCTTCGGGCCTCGCTCCTTTAGGGTTTCTTTGGTCTTAGCTTAGGGCTTCACTTCTTGAGGATGTCTTTGGATTTGACTCAGGGCTTCACTTCTTCAGGATCCGTTTTTTTGCTTAGGGTTTCGATCCTTTAGGTTTTCTTTTGCTTCTTTAGGATGTCTTTGGGTTGGACTTAGGCCTTCACGTGAGGGCTCCTTTGGGATGTCTTGGGTTTCACTTAGGGCTTCACTTCTTCAGGGGGGGTTGGTTTGCCTTAGGGCTTTGCTCTTTAGGATGTCTTTCGGTTTCACTGAGGGCTTCAGTTCTTTAGGATGTCTGTGGGTTTGACTCAAGGCTTCACTTCTTTAGGGTTTGGTTTGGTTTTGCTTAGGGTTTCGCTCCTGTAGGGCCACGGTTTCTTTTGGCTTGGCTTAGGGCCTTGCTTCTTTACGATGCCTGTGGGGTAGACTTAGGCCTTCACCACCACCCCCTCAAAAAAAGAACCCTTCTCAGAAACCAGTCCCCAGAAACCACTTCCCAGAAACCAGTCACCAGAAACCAGTATCCAGAAACCACTTCCCAGAAACCACTTCCCACAAACCACTTCCCAAAAACCACTGCCCAGAAACCACTTCCCAGAAACCACACCACTTCCCAGAAACCACTTCCCAGAAACCACTTCCCAGAAACCAGCCCCCAGAAACCACTTCCCAGAAACCAGCCCCCAGAAACCAGTCCCCAGAAACCACTTCCCAGAAACCACTTCCCGGAAACCACTTCCCGGAAACCACTTCCCAGAAACCACTTCCCAGAAACCACTTGCCAGAAACCACTTCCCAGAAACCACTGCCCAAAAACCACTTCCCAGAAACCAGCCCCCAAAAAACACTTCCCAGAAACCACTTCCCAGAAACCAGCCTTCCCAGAAACCAGCCCCCAGAAACCACTTCCCAGAAACCACTTCCCAGAAACCATTTCCCAGAAACCAGCGTCCAGAAACCACTTCCCAGAAACCACTTCCCAGAAACCA
>CAXAMN010024695.1:2026-71895 GCA_963970005.1 Durusdinium trenchii | reverse complement strand
CTTCCTAGCCTCGGGAGACCATTTCATCCGCGTTCCGAAACAAGGCGAATCCAGGGTCCGAAACGAGACGAATCCAGGTTCCGAAACGAGACGAATCCAGGTTCCGAAACGAGGCGTCGGCCCTCAAAGATTGGGTCCTGAGGACGACCGAACCAGTCGGTCCTTAAGATCCAGTCCGGATGGTCGACTAATCACCGAAGATGGATCGGATGAACAGCGAATCCCTGGAACTCCCAGCAAAACGGCAAGTGGATGACTTTCCAAAACGGCCTTTGTAAAGGAACACGGCCTTTCCAGAACAGAGGCCATGTGATCCACTTCCATGTTAGTTTCCATGCAGGAAGAGTATATAACTGCATGGTTAATAGAATATATTGAAGAATCAAACTCGGACATTGCACTGCTGCCAAGAAGTCTGCACTCGTCCATTGACCGACTGAGTCGGTCGGTGTTCGGACAACGACCTACCTGCGTTCGGTACGATGCGTCGGAAGGAAAATGCTTCCTCTAGGCCCTTCCACATAGGCGGGGGAACAGAGGAGATCTATGTAGCACAAAACGTGTATGAGACAGAAACGAGCGACCACCTCCAAGTACACCCGGTCTAAGACAAGGACTGTACCGGAGGCCCCAAGGTCGCGCAACCAGGGCAAGGAAAATGGGGGGGGCAGCAAAGTGAGGCCAAGGAAAAGATGGCCAGCCGCAAGGGACCGATGGTGGAAAAGGGTACCCCAACAGGCTGGCCGGCGGATCGGAGAAGGCGAAACGAAGAAGACGTCCGCCCACTACTCAGCTCAGCAAAGGAGGCGTAGTGCAAGGTCGTTCAGAGAAGGGGTTCAGGCGCCATCGAATCGGCGTCGGAGAACTGCCCGAGCCCGAAAAGATCGGAGGGCCACCGCTAGCTCCTGCAAAAAGGCGTTGTAGCATCCCTACCCCTTCCTGAGGGGGGGACGTCGAAAATTGTAAGTTACATTTTCCTGTGCGGAGGGCCTCAAAAAATGTAATTACATTAACTTTGAGGTGGCCTGAAAAAAGATAACTTACATTTTTGAGGCCTCATGAGTCATTTTCCGGGGAAAACCTCAAAAATGTAAGTTACATGTTTGAGGCACGGTGGCGCGCTTACATTTTTGGACCCCCCCCATCCCCACACTAATTTCTGCTCACGACCACGTCCCGCATGGTCAAAAAAACAAAGGAACCAAAGCGAAGACCCCAAAGGAAGGCAACAAAGCGAAACCCAAACATAACAAAGGATCACACTCCATACACAATAAACAATAATGGAGAACAACAAAGGAGAGGCTGCCTGTTCTATTGGGCAGGAGAACAAGGATATTCAACGCCGTTTGATCCCCTGGTTTCTTGCCCCCTGCTTGCGGTTCGTGTGGTCGGACGTGTGTGATTTTCAGTATGCTAAAATGTAAGTACCTCAGGGGGACACCCCAGTTCCTTGTAAATTCTGGAGAGTTGGGCATGCGGCCAAAATGTAAGTTACAATTTGTGAGGTCAATACTTTCTCACAGAACCCATGTATTCCCTGTAAAATCTGAGGATTTGGATGCGTGGACTAATTGTAAGTTACAATTTTTGACGTCTGCAAATCTCACCTTTTGCCTGTGTCCTGGTCCTGCATTTTTGGAGGCTATGTTTTCCTTGGTGTTGAAGCATCAGCAAACAGTTGCCAAATAATACTTTTTTACTTAGTTACGTATTTAGAAAATATTTCATTAAGTGACTCCCACCCCCAAATAGTTTCTTAGTGATTTGCGTATCTTCGATCTGCCAAGGCACCGTATATAGGGGGGGTAAAAAAATGTAAGTTCAGGCCTCCCAGGTCGCAAATTACATTTTTCCAGCCCCCCCCCCCCCACTTCGATCTGCCAACCGCCAGTGGGGGGGGGGGTGGTAAAATGTAAGTAAGCACGTCCCATGCAACAAGTTACATTTTTTTGCCCCCCCCCGTTACCCGTTTCGATGGTGCCTGGGGGGTGGTAACTTACATTTTTTGACCCCCTAGGGGGGTACCCTAAAATGTAACTTACTTTTGTGAGGTCCCCCCTCCCGGCAGTAGCTTAAAGGGGTAGGAATGTTGTAGCACACAGCGGGCTCCTCGCCCGTGCGCGCGGCAACGGCATGTGCCACGTGCTTGAGGACTTTCATGGCGGCAGGGTCCCACGTTCCAGTGCATTCGGGCACCAGGGGGGTGAAGTGGACGCCCTGTGCAGCACAAGCCTGGGCCGTGTGCAGGTGAAGCTCGTTGTGCCGAGCGTAGGCTTCGGCCGCAGCCGCCGTGCGCCGGCTCGCCTGAGCCAGGGTCTCCTGCCGCTGGGGTGCCGTGATGGCAAAATCAAATGCGGTGGGAGACCCGGCAAAAGCGGGCAGGTACACGTCAGCCGGGCGGCGGTTGGCATTGCTGCTGGTGTCATCTGGGCTAGCGGGGAGAAGCAAGCCAGGCCGCTCACGTTCAGGTCTTAAACCTCCACGCTGAGCCCATGCGTAGACCAGGTCGCGGACTGCATGATGCCGTTGGGTGCGCTCTCCGCCAGCCATGCACATGCTGGCATGGTGGCTGTACTGGTCAAGGACCGAATCGCAAAGGGGGCACCAAGTATCCACATCGGCGTCGGGCACTTGGAGTCGCGCTCGAAGTTCAGACACGAAGCTGGCTGGTTCCATGCGGGTGCGGCCGTGGGGCACTGCGTTGAGGAAGGCCCGACCCCCAACCGACGCTTCGGACAAAAGAGTCGCACGGCCAGTCACACTGGCGTTGGCAAGTTGGGCGCTCCAACCGGCTTCATCCAGCAAGTGGGACAAGGCATGCTGTTTGCTGGCCATGGCAACTTCCAAGGTGAGTGGCGCGGTCGGGGCCAACTGGCGTGGCTAAGGCAGCAGCCACGTCGGGGTTGGCTTTGGCTGCCTCCACGGAAAAGCTGGCATCCGGGTCGGAGGCAGTGTGCAGGGAAGACGCCCACGAAGCTAAGAAAGCTGCGGCACTGTGCTTTGAGGTGGACCGGAGCCCTAAGCCGCCGTGTGCCAATCCCAAAGATGCTTGGTTCCATTGACTGGCATTAAGGTGGAGCCCAGTCGAAGGCTGCGATGAACACCCTCAGGACAACGACTGTGCTGAGTGCGTTCTTCAGGCTGCACAGCGCCAAATAATACACGTAGAGGAATTGACAGCGGCTGTTGTAGTACTCCTTTGCTCCCACAGGCAGGGCCGAGTCCCGTGTCAGAGCCCAGGCATAGCCAGGATAGGAGATCGATGACCACGGCGATTGTTTGCATAGGACGAAATATTCGTCATATGTGACTTGCGGGTTGTGGGCGAAAATCAGCAATTCTGGCGCGTGCTCGGGATTCCGAGTGGCGACACTGGCAGAGATCGCTTCACGCTCCGACCCCAGCGAGTTGAGAACAAATATGCGTACAGCCTGAAGCGTTTGCACGATCCGGCTGTGCATAGTTTGCTCAACATACCGCAAGCCCTCCGTGACGCGAATGTCGTCCCACAGCTGCTGCCTGACTTTCTCCGTCGTGTAGAAGTGCCTGATGACAAAGCCATATGTCTTGATCGGCCGCTTTTGGACAAACTCCTGATAGCCGTGCTGAAGCAGCCGGGTTCTGTAGATGTTTGCCCACTTGGCCGCATAATCGTACATTGGCTTGTCGTGTGCGCTTTTGTCGATCACACCTGGCAGTGACTCGTAGACCTCACAATCTGTCAGTCTATTGCGTTGCATCACTGTCTGGCGGACTGCGGATCGCTTCGTTTGTAGCGCACAGCGTGTGATGGCCATCCAAAGCATCCTGGCTGCATGCCTGCAAGTTCCCAATCTGAGTGGAGGCCGGCAGGATCTAGCAGTTCGTGTCCGGTGTATGAAGCGCCTGCCCAATCGTTCCCTTAGCTTCCGAGAAGCTTTGTTTTCTATCTGCCAGCTATTTTTTTTGCTCCCACCCTCCTGGAAGCCAGTTTTGGAAGCCCAATTTTTTGACTGCCAGCTGGTTTTTTTGTCTGGCAGCTTGTTTTTTTAGCTTCTGAAAACTGTCTGCCAGCTACTTTTTTTAGCTTCCTAGACCTTCCAACGGCTAAAATATTCTAGTACGATTGGGTTGTTGTATTAGTTTCTGATGCTTCGATGGAAAAAAATGGTAGTTGTCAGAACCGACTGATTTTTGCTTAGCGGTGTGATTTGGGTATGCTCCACAGATTTTGATCCGAGTAGCCATCACCGGCTATCACACATCTATATTTAGGGGATGACTTCCGTATTTATCAACCCATCCATCCATCAGCCATCCCATTGGACGCAGTGGAAGACGCCAGTCATCATCGACCCGGCAAAGACCGACCTTCAAGTTTTGTTTTTTTTTTTGCGGCCTTCTTGATGACGATAACTGGATTAATGCCCAGCTGCCAAGTGTCTTCATTTGCCTTTATCATTATATAATGAACGACTTCGAATTCCGGTGGAATTGCAAGATGCGATGCAGGATATGTACAAAGAAATTAAAAAACTGGCTACAGGGTTGCAATAAGTTCATCCTTGGCCAATGGCAGAGATGATTTGATATATAATAAATACTTTGATGTCACCACGACAAAGGAGAAATTGATAAAAACATTTGTCTGTTCATGCCCAGGTTGTGACCTCTGAAGACCTACATGGAGTGGAAAGCACTTAATGTTGTTCTGAGGTTTCGGAAACAGAATTTGATGAAAGCCCACGACCAGTTTTACCCGCAAAACGCCCACAAAAACCCTCAAAACGCAATCAAAAACCTGCAAACGCCCACAAATCCCAGAAAGTAGGTCAAATGGGTTTTTGATTGTTTTTGAGAAACCTCTAAATTCGTTGAATTGCAACTCTTTTGGGCTGAATGTCATGAGTACGATTGCCTGCTCCACTTGGACAATCTTTGGTCACAAGCTGTTCGGGAGAAAATGAGTGCCTAGTCATGTTTTCCTACGAGCATGATGTCGACATGAGTTCATTTGTTAGCAACAATGCAATTATGGTTCCTTTTGCATACTCGTATATTACTGTATCTTGTAGTTTTGCTGCGCTCGAGCCTGCTCGTAATTCTTGGAGCTCTAGGCCAATGTCTGATCGACCAGGGATTAGTGAAAGCCGCTCTTTCTTAGAGGGGTATATCGACTGCTCAAGCGATGGCCAACCCAGCCGCACTTGATTTCGCCACAAGTTTTGTGCAAGCATAAGAGATCATACCTTTGAACTCCCGTGAAACCGACCAATCATCATCGTCATCATCATCATCATCATCCATCAGTCATCCATCAGTCATCCAGAGGCCACGGGGAGGGCAGTGTGTGACCATGCACGACCACTCTTTGTTTGAATCGTATGTGCTCGATCACTTTTCAACTGATCGTCACAATAAAGTAGTACAAACCACATCGACCAAAATATTTTGGGATTTTGAAGGTCTAGGTTCTGACAAAAAAAACAAGCTTCCAGTATTTTTTTCTGTTAGCACCCCAGAAGCCAAAATTTTTGGCTTCTAGAAGCTTGTTTTTTGGCTTCTAGAAGCTTGTTTTTTTGGCTTCTAGAAACTTAGTTTTTAGCTTCTAGAAGCTTGTTTTTTTAGCTTCTGGAAATGGTAGCTCATTAACAAACTAAAAAGAATATACACATATAGATAGATAGATAGATAGATATTTACTAACCATGTCATCAACCTAGCCCAAGCTCAAGAGCATAGATCTTTTTGGAAATGGCTCGTCTTTTGCCAGTGGAGCAGACCAAAGGCGATGGAAGAATGGCAAAATTGGTTGGCCTCATCTCTGGCTTTGTGCCAGATTGTAGCTTGAAAGATTTTCCCCTTGAGCCAGACATGGCTATTTCAAAGCAAGCAACCTTTTTGTCTGTCTGGTTTGCTGAAAAGCCCACTAAGCCTGAAGCAAGGCTCTCTTTCCAAATTGCTTGCCCTAAAATGTCAAATTTGGACAGAGGTGAGATCATTCAGCACTTGGTGCAATACAAGAGATGGCTGACCAAAAAAGCTAAAAATATAAAAATGGAGAGAAGACAAGCCCTGCAGTCCTCCAAGTGATGAAAGCCATGGGCTTGGCACCTATCGCCAGTGAACCCCAGCCTCAGCCTGAAAGAATGCTAAAAAGGAAAACACACTTGCCATCTATTCTCTTGTGGCCCCTGAGCCAGCAATGGCTGCAATTCAAAAGCAAGACCCCCAGCCTGAAAATAACAAGGCAACAATTCAAAAGCAAGACTCCCAGCCTGGAAAGGCTCCAGCCACCAAATCAAAAATTTTAATGCTTCAAGGCAGCAGCACAAAGTCCAAGGTGGAGAGCGAAAGCTCAGGCAGTGAAGAAAAGGAAGCTTTTGTGGTCAGCACACAGGAAGTTTCTTCCACTTCATCTGGTATAGTGACCCCTCAAAAGCTGAAACCCAAAAATGGGAAGAATGGCAGCTACAAAAGGCCTGCCAGCTGCATGACCCCCCAAAAAAAAGCCAGCAATGGCTCCCAAGACTGCAAAAGTTACCAAGCCTGCAAAGCATGTGCACATGGCAACCCACAACACATGGGTAGCAAGCTGCAGCTTTGGCTGGGTCAAAAAAGGGCAACTTCAAGGAGAAGGGCTACATCCAAGCCAGGGATGGCTCTGAATCCAAACCGTATTGTTTGGTGAATGTCAATTTACCAAAAGGAGATGACCAAAGCAAAGTGTTGGAAGCTTGCTTTGCTGAAGCCCAAAAGCCAAGCCTGGACAAGGCCCATATGGTCAATTTCAAAAACAATCTCTTGAAACAGCTTTGGGCACTAAAGCCTGCAAAGGCTCTCAGCCAAAGAGTTGGGCATGGCAAAGACCATACCACCACCAGCCTGCAAAGGCTTTTCTCCAATGAATGAATTTTTGAAGACAAAAAAGGAACTTTGAAAACAATCTCTTGAAACCATCTCTTGAAACAGCTTTGCTACAGCCAAGTGGCTCAAACCCAGGTCAACCACATGACAGGCCACACCACAGATACACACACACACCACAACAGCAACAACAATAAACACACACACACATACACACCACAACAGTAACAGCAACACACACTTATATGGCTGTATGTGAGCAATATACAACACACACACAAGTCTCACACACACACACAAGTGTCACAGCACACACACAAGTGCCACAGCGCACACACACACACACACACAAGTGTCACAGCACACAGAGCAGTCGCCCCTTGTGCAGCCATGTTGTGGCTTTTGGCTGTCTGCTGCTGCCTCTTTGCCTGCAAAGGCACCCAAGCCTGCAAAGGCAAACTCACAACCAGCCAGAAATGGCTCTTTTTGGCTGCTGCAACCATGGCAGCCATGCCTGCAGAAGGCGCACCATGGTTCTGCTGGTGGAGGGTGGGGGTGTGGGATGGTGAGTATCACTATGTCCACCCCTCAGGCTGGCATGAAGAATTGCCACAATCTTATGTGGACTGCTTGGAAGAGCTGTTCCAAGCAGAGCCAGAAATGGCTGCCTACATCCATGGCTTGTCACACATGGGCCATGATGTGGGCCCATACCCACCCAATTGGCACCATGCCAGCCAGATGTGGGTGTCCTCAAGAGACCAGCCTGAACCAAGGCTACAGTATGTTGCTAGGCCCCTGGATTGTGGGACACTGATCCAGGGGTACTATGCAGATACTGATTTTGTGAGTTGGGGAAGCCAAGGTGAAACCCCAGACTGGGATCCCCAGTGGGGTGACGCCTTTGGCCCTGGCCCACCCAACTCTGCCAGTGATGGCACTAGCAGAAGCTCCATTGCCAGAGATGGCACCATCACAGTGCAGTCAACCCGCTGTGTGAGAACCTCATGCCAGGAATGGCAAGACTGGTCTTCACCCAGCCAGCAGTGGCAAGACTGGGAGGACTGGCAAGACACCTGCCAGCAATGGCAAGATTGGAAGAGTTCTGAAGCTGCCCCTCCAAATCCAGACAGGTGGATGTTTCATGGCAGGGCTTCTGCCAAAAGAAGAGCTCAAAGAAGAGAGTTGGAAAGGAAAGGTGAAGAAGAGTCCCTGAGGAGTTAAAGCCCAGGGTCCACAGTCTGAATAAGGCTCTCAAGAGGCAAATGTATGAATTGCATCGCAAAGCCAGGGAAATGGCTCAAGAAAAAGATCCAGCAAAGTTGGATGAATTGGAAAAGCAACAAGCAGACTGGCTAGCCATTGTTGCTAGGGAAGATGCAGAGAGGAGGGCCCAAGAGGCTTCCTCTGCCAAGGGGAGCACAAGAAAGAGCAAGGCTTCCAGTGCCAGTGATGGCAATGGCAGGGAGAGGTCGAAGAGTGTGGGGACAAGGTTAGGCAAAGATGGGAAACCAAGATGTGAGCACATGCCAGCAGATGGCACCCTCATTCAAGGTGGGGATGAGGAGGGGGAGGAGGATGAAGAAGATGATGGTGTTGGAGTGCCTGAACAAGGCAAAAAGAAAAAGAACAGGAGGAGAAGCAAAACAGCCAGAGGGAAGAAGCAGCCAAAGGAAGAAAAGCCAGACAATGGCTCTCAGGAAAAGGATCCTAGTGTTGGAAAAGATGGTGGTACTGGAGGTGCAGGGGCAGCAGAACCAGTTGCTGCTCCTTAAATGCCAGCAATGGCAACTTGCCAGCAATGGCACCCTGCCTGAAAAGGCATTCTACCAGCACTGCAGCTGAGAGTTTTTGGAAAAAAAGGTGCGCCTGCCTGCTTTCAGTGGTACTTCGAAAGGGTTGTAAAAAAGGATCTTTTGGAACTTTTGGACTATGGAACTTTTGGAACTTTCTATCCTAGATATTGTTTTCTTATATAAATCTAAAAGTTCCAAAAGTTCCGAAAGTTCCAAAAAGTTCCTGGTCACATTTTTCAAACCCACCCCAAGGGGAAAATCTGCAGCCATTTTTCTGACCTCAAGCTTTAAACAACTGGCCAGTGTCTGTAGCAAGATGGCAAAAAGAAAAGCTCCCGATGTGAAGGTGGAGCCACCAACCCCCAAGAAGAAAGCAATGGCTAAAGCAAAAGCAACAGCCAGTGATGGCTCTGCCATTCCAGAGGCAACTCCTTCTGTAGCCTCTGAGGCAGCAGCTATGGAAGCCCCAAGTACTGAATCCAAGCCTGCAAAGGCTAGAGCAGTGAAGGATGGGGAGTTGCCTGCTCCTTCAAAAGATGCTTGGAAGGACATGCGCCAGCAACTTGCCAGGAAAGCCCAGGCTGGAGACAGCCCTCAAGAAGACTGCCTGGGACAAGGCATGTGCCAATGGAAGCCAACAAGCCAAAAGAGAGTTTTACTACAACACTTTCCTTCTGGATGAATCTGCAGCCAGCCGCAGTGTACACAAACAAAGCCTGGAAAGGCTCAAAAAGACTGACAAAGTCATCGATGGTTGGATGACCAAGTACCATTTTGCAGGGTGCTGACCCACAAGACCCAGACTTCAACAAGCTGGCAGAAGCTGCAGTACTGGGGTTGCCTGAGAGACCTCATGAGGTCAAAGCTTGGGCAGAGCTGGGGCACAAGCAATACAAGCTTGAGAAGCAGCTTGCGACTGAAAAGGAAAGAAGTTATGAGTCCACCACAGCAGCTCACCAGGAGGTCAAGGACCTGCAAGCCCCTGAGTTCCAGCAAGTGGAGAAGGCTTTGATGGCTGTGCCAGAGTCCAGCCAAGTGACTCTGGGTGGCAAACCCAAGCCTGACAGGCCTCTACCCAAGCCAGAAATGGATGAGGTCGAGACCACCATGGAAGAGCAGTACAAGGCAACCTACAAAAGCTTGAAGAAGGCTGTGACTTCCTTAGGGACAGCAGTGGACAAACTGCTGCTCCTCAAAGAAGCCTGCAAAAAGGCTCAGCTCACTGCTAACAGCAGCCAACTGGATGCAAGCATCCAAGAGCTGGATGGTTTGGAACAGACTTACAGCAAGTCGAAGACCGCATGGCTGGAAAGATTGGGCCAATGGAAAGAACACTTGGATGAGCCTGAGAAAGGCAAGGAGCACATCGAGGCTATGGCATCAATGAAAAAGGAAGCAGATGATGACTATAAAAGCCTGCAGAAGGCTGTTGGCCCACACAGACTCTGGGCCAAAAATGCAAACATCATCTGAGCCAGCAATGGGTGACATCAGTTTTGACCCAGCCAGAAATGGCTAAGCAGCTAAAGCAACAGACCGACCTGACCAGCTAAGATGAGTGACAAAAAAGGTTTGCAGATGGGTGTGGTTTGGCCATGGGCTGGGCTACTTTAACCAAAAATGTTGGCTCAAGCACTTTTACAATAGATGGCTAGGATCATTTGGTTTTGGATTTGTTTCACCCATGTTTGGGCTGCTCCAAAGAGAAAGCTGGAAGAAGCAATGTTTTGGAAGCCTCCCAAGCCAGAAATGGCCCCATCACCTGAGGCCATGCAAGCCAGAAAAAAGCTTGGTGAAAAGGTGGTGAGCCTTTACAAACAAAATAAGCTTTCAGCTGAAGATATCAGCCAGCTGCTACAAACTGCTGATGCAGCTGGCTTAGAGTTTGCTAACCCAATCAAAAAAAAAAAAGCAAGCCTGCAAAAGGCTCAGATTCTGAAGAAAGCAGAGACAAGAATGCAGCTAGAAGCATGGATCGATATTTAAGAAAGACACATCAGTGGCCTGACCTCTATTGGGTGCAAATACCAATGAAAAGCCCAAAGAGAAGGTCCAATGATTTAAGCCAGCAGTGGCTGCCCTTTCTTCTTCCTCATGAATGGTTGGGTAAATTTTTCACCCAGCCGGTATCGAGGCAGCAGATAGGAATCCTCATAGCTGAGAAAGCTGGGCTGCATGGCAAATTCATGGACCAAAAATCTAATGTGGATTGATTCATCCTGCCTTGTACAGGCACTCCATCACCATGCAGACCCAAGGGGTACATGGTCATAGGAGGGTTGCCATTGCTGGCACAGGCTTCATTCAATATTTTGCAATTGAATGTGCCTTCAACAGGCATGCCTTCCTGCCAAGCATTTTCTTCCCGTAAGATCAGCACTGCACCCAGCATCGATTGGGTTGTTTCCGATGGCGTGCGCATACCCAAGTTGATCAAAAAACGTCAACAGCAAGTCCAAGTCAGAAATCATGTTTGTGGATAGCTTGAACTCATCCCACAGGTGTTTGGGAATGTACAAAGCAAACATTTCCCAATTCTGCATCGCATTGCGCTGCTTTGGGGTAACCCGACTCACATCAGCTGCTGCGGCTTCAGAGCTGCTTGCCATTGAGATCTCTAAATCTACAAATAACCAATGCAAACAAAACCAAAAGGCTTCAGAAAGATGTACCTATCGAAACTTAAGGCGGACCACCGCCTTAAGACACAGCCGAACACATGTTCAAGAAACGAAGCAACCTTGCAAACAACAACATGACAAACAGGCGCGCTCAAACATCAACGAAGACCACAAAAAAAAACAAACAAACAACAAACAAACAAAGAACCAACCACACAAACAAACAAATAAGCAGAACTACAAACAGAAACTACCAAAAATAAACAAACTAGACCAGCAAAGAACAAAAAACACACAAATAGATAAACAAACACACACCAACAAACAACCAAGTAAGCAACCACACAAACCAAGAAAACAAAAATACATTGCCCACTTTTCATCATGGCACCTCGCACGGCAACAAAAAGCAACACTGCTTCACAAAAAAGGCGCGGGCGCTATTTTTTAACAGTCCCTCAAAAATAAGGCTTGTTCCTTTCCAAAAAGCTAAGTTCGGTAACTTAGTTATAAGTTTTTTTCATTTTTTAAAATGTTGAAGTTATATCTAAGATATTTGTGCTTTATCATTTGCAAGTTAGTTATATGTAGCTTATAACTTTGCACAGAAGTTAGCAAACTAACACCAGGTTATAAATTATGTTGTCCCTAGTTATAACATATGTTAGCCCAAGTTATAAGTAGGGTTAAGTAGAGGGGGCGCTCATTGTAGAGATCCACTGCCACCTGGGCCCGACTGGCTGGCGCCGACATAAATAGTCTCCAATCACCTTCGCAAAGGTATGTGGATCCATCGGGTATACTATAGATACTATAGGCAAAAGGTTATATGCATATGCAGGTATACAAGTCCGCATCACACAGGGCTCCTGTCCCACCTCCTCAGAAGGTATAGGGACCAAACCCCTGAAGCACCTACCCCAGCCACCGAAGCGAAACAAAGCCAATCTCAGCACACGTCAAGCTTCTGGAAGGCGTCATGATCATGATGTTCATGGAGGGAACCTTTAAACCTGGTTCTTCAAAGTGACCTAACTTGATGACCTGGTTGGTTCGGTCACTTAAGCCTCCGAGTAGGGTCACGAAAAGGAACCTTCAAAAGGTCACGAACTGAAGAAGCTGGAAGTAGGGATCTATATATTAATTGATATGGCTTGCCTAGACGCGACCCTGGACCCTCCTAAGTAGGGGGACCCATATGGTCCGGACCTTCTCACCAATCCGGTTTGGTTCGGGACCAGTCGAGCTCTTTTTACGGAGCGTCTGGGTGATAGGGATCTTTGTAGGGGTTCCAAAACAGGCTGGTTTCCCTATGACTTCCCCCGCCACCCCACAAGTGGGGCAAATCCTTAGAGACCCCACGTGTCATGCTGTGTCCTGCTGATGTTGGGAGCGACACTTCTCCTTGAACAGAACGCCCCTCTCTCCTTCACTCCCAAAGCTCACCCCACTAGTCTTCTTCCCTTGTTGTTTCACGAGCCCGCAAAGCCCGCACGGTCTCCTCTTGCTGCTGGGCTTCCCCACAGCCCACCCCAGGCAGCATGGGCTGAGCCAAAAAAGCTACTGAAATGTGCTGAGAAGTCTCCAAATCAAGTCAAGGAATCCTTGCTGCTCTGCGCGAACCATGCAGAACGGATCAGTACTGGCCTCGTAGCGAAACTCACCCCACGGAACTCGCCATGGAAGTGACCCAGTTCCGTAAAACATCGTTAAAAGGATGTCAAAGGCGCTAAGTCGGATGCGATAATTATGTCATGCATGTTTCTATTTGATCACATCCGCTGGAAGCTTAACTCCCAGAACATAATGGGTAATCTCCCCCCAAATGTTTGGATACCTAAGCTGGCTCATGCTGGCAAAGATGAAAGGCCGGGTCAGACTCTGAATGATCCAAGACACATGAACAACAAAACCCTGCATGGACTCCATGTTATTACCAGTGTTATTACCCTAGGATTCAAACAACCATTCTTTTAATGGTCTGAATCCCAAAGAACCCTTGTTTTAAGGACTTTTACATTACAACACCAGCTCATCCCCTCCATATGAGGGTCCATTCGGGGATGGGGTCGAGTCGCATAGACGCGAATCCACCTCACCCAGACGCTCCGTTTTCACGACGCTCGACTGGTACCGAACCAAACCCTCGGGATTTGAGACCCCACACCCCTCCAAAGGATTCGGGCCCAGGGTGGCGTCTGGGCAGATCAAACTATGGCAGCTGAGGGTGGGATGAAACAGGCCGAGGGGCACCGGCGATGAACCTCTGGGGCCCTTTTTTTCCGTCGGTCGAATGCCCAAGTCATCCAAGCGTTGCTCCCTGGGCACGGGAGAAAAACGCATGGCGTGTGGCACGGGAACGCGCAACGACCCCCCCCGGCCCTGAGGGTCACATGGTGTAAATGGACCGTGGTTTCTTGCCCAAACGCGACCGCCGGACCCTTCGTTCCGGGGCCGGACCCGAATGGATCCGGACCTCACCAATCCACCAGTCGAGCTGGTTTCACGGAGCCTCTGGGTGGTGTAAAATCCCTTGGTTGGACGGCTGTTCGGGTCTAAAGAGGTTTAAACCAAACTCGTTCTGAGAAGTCTCTCCAGATGACGGGTATGACGAGTGGCCAAAAAGCGCTGGCCCCGCTGGCGGACTTGGAGATTGAACATGTAACCACCCATGAACAATGCACCCTAGGTTGGAGGCCATCGCTATACTAGACTTTTGCGCTAAATGAGCTGACTTGATCAGTGAACGAACGTCTTGTCCATGGGCCATGGGGTCCTTACCCCATATTTCCTGAATGTAATTCTTTCATCCCCCGATCAGGTCACACCTCCCAAACTGTCACATACAGGCCACACCGCCCTGTCTCTGTCTGGTGGCCCCCGGCATCTCTTGAGCAAAACGCGCCCATTCAGCATACGTCACGCTGCGCACGTGCGACAGCGCGCGAGTGCCTCAGTGCGCTGAACAAAGGCGTCGCACTGCGCTGCAGCACGGCTGCACGTCGACGTCGACGTCTTGCTGTCCGCGTGCCCATCCGACATGCCCTATAAGGCTCCTGGCCGCCCCCTCCTGAGGAGAAGGTGGTTGGGGTGGGTGCCATGGGGGGTCTAACCACCTTCTGAGGATATGGGCCAGGAGCCCTAGGGGGGGTCCAAATGATCCATCTACTCAGGACCTTCCTGTCGAGGTGTCTATCAGTGAATCGCCAGCCTCTTAGAGGCTATTTGAGAGGTGTCCACAAACCATTGGACTTGGGTAGTTCGGTCCTGGTATGGAATGGTTACGTATACGGGCATCCTTGGGTGTTTTTTTGCGGAAGTCTTCCAGTCCCAATGGGGGTTTGGTTTCCATGGTCTGTGACATTGGGCCTTGCAGACCCATGGGAAGCTGCAGATTCCCCAATCCCAGGGCTCCAGTCGTACCTTCGTTTCGAAGGTGTTTAGGGTGGGTTTCGAGGGTGCAAATACCTTCTGAGGAGGTACTTGGAGCCCCAGGGAATCGATTTTTTAATGGTAGACTGAACTCGTCGAGGTTTTTCCACCGCATGCTTACAGGGCAAGAAAACGCACCCTCCCACGAGGTGGCCAGTACGCAGTGTACGCAGTACCCCTCCGCGATCTTTCATGTCCCATACACTCCATGGGACTGGAATATATGCCGATCAATTGACCCCGCAAACCACCATCCCTGGCCGTTTCTCGGCAGTCCGCAGTCCCATGGAGCGTTTGGGTGTCCTACTCTTCCTCGGCTCGGACGCTTCGGCGGACGCTCGGCTGGGGAGTCTTCAACGACCTGAGCTGACCTGCAAACGTTCCCTAGAAGTCAATGACCTCATGAAAGACTGAAGTTGGTCGTATACAAACACACTACTCGAACAGGTTTTCAGGACCAGGTTTGGACCTGGGTCAGACTGGATTTGTAGGGGTTCTTTTCTCTCATGCGCCCAAAGCCGTATGGCACGATGGCACGAAGCATGATAGTGCAAACGGCTGCAACGAGTTGATCTCTCCCGTACTGATCTGACTGCGATTTTGGGGTCAACCTTTGCGCACTGTTCGCACTTGGAGCAACTTAGTCTCTCCAAGAGACTACGGCGTATCGGACAAGAAGCTTTCTTGCTGTGCTCTTCGTTGCGTGAAGTGCATACCCCTCCAGCCTTGCTGTATATTGCCCACCGAGCTTTCTCTGGATGCACACAACTTAGCAGACTTCACAAAATGAAAGACAAAACGACATGGAGAGGACCATATGTCGAAAGTAACGCTTTCGAGATGTGCCACAAGTAACCCTTTCCACGGTGGATGTAGACAACGATGTAGACTCGTGATGGAGAAAATAGAACAATTTAAAAATAAACACCTCTTCAGGCTTGGGGGGTTGATTCATCAAGAGTCTACATTACATTGATCCCTAAGAATCATTGGCCCGTGCTATGGAGGGGTTTTGACCCTGCAGAACGCAGGGGTTTGGACCTGAATCAACCTTCACCGAACTGAGGGTCCTTGATCTTAGGGATGAAGTGTTATGGCACTTGCCAAATGCTGCTTGATCATCTTGATCCAGGGTCGCGTCTGGGCTCAAGGATCAGTCGAAACACGAAACACGAAAACTCTTCACTCGGTGCCCCCAACGCATCTCCTCAGCCGCCTCATGCAGACCTCATGGCGAGCCAGCGCGTTGCGTGTGGCGCGCGCGAGCCACTGCGTGTGGCGAAGTCGCGGTCAACTCATCCCAGACACGACCTGTCTAGGACTGCCATAGGACTGCCGATCAGGCCAGAGGGTGGTGCCAGGGGGCTCAATGTAGGCATATACCAGGGCCCCTAAGGGGTGTCCAATAATGGCTATGGTTCCTTAGAGATTAATGGGTGTCTATTAACCACCCCTTAAGGGGGGCCCTGGTAGAGGACATATACATTCCATGGAGTGTATCTGTGTGTTGTGGAAATGTTTTGGTGTTCTCCTTGTACTGTGTTAATGGACTCCATGACGAGTGTATACCAAAAGTCTAACGCACATCACATCCCCTGAGACAATCCCACGTTCAGAAATTAGCCTCTGTACTCTCCACTCCACTCCTGGCCTATTCCCATTCTTGGTCCACCCTCAGAATTCTTGGGCCCTTGGGGGGTAAACAGGGCCCTCAAAAACCCTATGTGTTGCTGCCCGGAGTCCTAAAACCAGGCCTTTTCCACCGGACCGACCCGCGGGCCCTGCGGCGCCACGAACGGGGCGTCGGACGGAACAGCTCGGGCGGAGCCTGTGGAGCACCTGCGGAACAGGTACGAGCTTCGGGTGACGCAATCCCCCCCAACCACGTCAGGTGCTTTCGGGTAGGATGAACACGAGCAAATGAAGATCAATCCCCTCCCACACTCCATGTGTGCCGTTCTATTGGGCCTACTGATGCTTGTTCTTCTTTGCTGGGTGTGAACTTCAGGTCCTTTCCCCACCGGCAGTGGCGATCCACTTTCGGTCCATGACTCCGATGGACAAACCGGTTGCAACCAGCAGCGGAAGATGAGAAGACTTGGACCTGACAGAATTGGGGGGCACATCCCCCCAAACAATCCTACCAGGGCTCCTGGCCTAGCAGTACCTCCGTTTCGGAGAAGGTGGGACTGGGGTGGATTGGGAGGGTCTAACTATCTTCTGAGGTGGGACAGGAGCCCTAGGGAACTACAACTGACATCATTCCTCCAGGGCCTTCGGTTTGTGACCGGAACTTGACATCCCAGGAAGTTCGTAAGGTTCGGTCACACAGACCATGACTCCCATGGTCATGGTCACGGACTGCTCATGGTCCTGGCACCAACGCTTTCCTACCGATCAATCCTGTTGAAATCAATCCGTCCAAGTTTCCCTGCATGGCTTCACAAGAGAAGTGTGGCGCACATCTGAGAGAGGTGAACAACAAAACCATCACCCTCCCGAATCCTGACCCGCTCAGTTGTCCTGGAACATATATACCCTAGGGCTCCAACTACCTCCTGAGAAGGTGGTTAGGGTATAGTAAGTTTGGGGGGTTTAACCACCTTCTGAGGATATGGTTGGAGCCCTAGGGATATGGAACATAAAGCGGTTAACCATGTTGTTGCGTCGTTTCATATTTTGTGGGGAAATGAATCCTGAATAAAAGGTTGATAAATGTTGTAGAAGTTTATCAACTTTTCCTGTCTATAGGAATCCCTGTCTTCCTTTCGCGGGCCTCCATCCTCTCTCGGGTCATAGATGCTCACTGAGATCCAATCCTTCGCCGGCATGGCGAACCTGCAGCGGGAAGGACCAACACGAGGTGTTGACTGTCCAAGTCCAAGCATTCCGAAAAAGAGTTGACACAACTTGAGCTACAAAAACAGACCCAGCGCCCGCCAGGTCAACCTTTCAGTCAGCCAAAAGGCGACCAGTGGGGTGCTGGTACTCGAAGGCTTAGGCTGCGACTCAGGGTCTGCTGGTAGGCCCCGCAGTCCCTGCTCTACTCTGAAACCAGTGATTTCAGAGGTTCTATGCCACAAACCCCAAAAGATGTCCTGGACATTGGGTCTATCCTATTACCTGTAACAGTGGATGATGATGGTTAGGTTGCAAGCCTTATCCAAAATAGCAATAATTGTTTACTGACTGTTACAGGTCAGTTCGGACAGACCCCACCTAGACAGATGGGGGTCCATATAGACCACCGAATTGGGGGATTGTGCCATTGAACCTCTGAAACCACTGTCGATGTCTGAAGGGGTCTGAGGTCTCAATCTCTAGGTTTTGAGGGACCAAGAGCTGTTTAGAGCGTCTGGGTAAGGTAAAAAAGAACAAAACGTTCCAGGTCGCAAGACGCTGAACTGAGTCCCATCGAGTATGTTTTGTTCGAGAGCCTCGATCCCTCTGAAGAAACGCCGGTGAGTGTTGACCTGTGTTGACCATTTTCAAGAAAGTCAGTGAACGACCTCATGAAATTCTGAAGTTGGTACAATCACACTACGGTCGACAGGTAACCTGGGCCAGGAAGGATCGACAAGGTCGGACCTATGTAAAAGAAAAACAAGAACCCTAAGGATCCGCACCCTCAAAAACAAGGGTTTTGAGGGTACAATCAAAACCCTTGTTATAGAGGGTTCGACCCCCTTCTAAGGAGTGTCCAAGGATCCTTGGGGAATTGGTATTTTCAGCCAATTGAAAAATATCAGTCAAAGGGTCCAATCATCCCCGTTGAAAACACACATATTTCGAAACCATCACCTAGGAATCCATTGAAAACTGGAAGATTGACAAATCCATGGGACCCAACAACAAGCATCTGAAGTTTGTCCACAAATCAACGGATTGTCCTCTTGCTCCTGACATTGGGCCTGTTGTGGAGGAAACCAGTTGACAGATGTTGACAGCTGTCCAACATGTTTCCTCCTCAAACCAGTGCAGCTTGTTGACTTTTTACGGCAGGTTCCATGGTTTTCAATGCCACAAGCCCAGAGTGACGGTGGGTTTCACATGTGGATCTACTCCCCTGCAGATTAACATGGAACCCCCAAACCGCTGGGTTGTAGAGGAAAAATGGTCTTCCACAGGTCAATTCTCAGGTTCTATATGGTTCTATGTTAGTTTGCGGGGGATCCACATGAACAACATGTTTTCCTAAGGGCTCATTACACCGGCAGATTACACCGGCTCATTGTGGGTGGTTCAACCGGCCCATGGCATTCATTCAGAAAATGTAGGAGCTCCTTTGAAAGGTCGGAGCTCCCACACGGGTCCCCCCATCACATAGCATATATATAATTGATCAATTGATCTAATTACACAGATTTACAATGTGTTATAAAGGAAACTTATATATGATAGCAACCATGATAAACCTATTGCAGTCCACACACTGGCTTTGCATTTCACCAGCTCACCAGCTGCCAGGTGCCCGTGCTCGTTGACTGCGTGGATCTGGGTCTGAAAGCGCGCATCCCTGGACGACACGCCACGTCCACAGGCGCGGACGACCGAGCAGCACGGCCCGCACTGCCGTCGGTCCCGTTGCCTCGAAGATGGGACGATCAAACAGGCACTTTGACCCTACAACCCAGACGCTCCGTGAACGACGCTCGACTGGTACCGAACCAAACCCTAGGGATTGGTGAGAAACCCCAGACCCCTCCAGAGGATTCGGGCCCAGGGTCGCGTCTGGGAAGTACACTCCCTGGAACTAACATGGAAGTGGAGAATGACCCCGTAAGGAAGACCATGAAATCCACTACAGTCAGGTGTTGTTTCCAATGTTTTCGCCTTCCATGTTAGTTCTAGGGAGTGTAAGAAACACAGGTGACAGGCCATTTTCCAGGTACGAACGAACTGAGTTGAACGAACGCGCGGGACACGGAGACTCCAGGTGAATGTCAGACTTTGGGGTGTCTAGTTTCTGTGATTGCGCTGTGATAGACCAATAATCCCTAGGGCTCCTGGCCCACCTCCTGAGAAGATAGTTGGGGTGGGTCTGGAGGGTCTAAACGCCTTCTGAGGATATGGTTGGAGCCCTAGGGAATAAAGCACTGGCGCATGGCCCATTTTCATGGTGTATTTGGGAGGATGGTTGAAATCTTCGTGGGGTCTTTGAATGGATAATAGCCAAGAGTTGGCCACAGAAACAGGAGTACAGGAGTTTCAGTATACCATTAAGACTCCACATATTTTCACACACCAAAAGACCCATCGAAGTCGTCGCACACTTTGAGCGCTTTTTGCTGAACACAATCCGTCGTACCCTACTATAAAAGGAGGTGCGACTCGACCCATTTTCGGAGGTACGTGTCCGGGTCCCTAGGGATCCAGTCATACCGAACCTCAGCTTCGGCATGACTGGACCAAAGTCTCCATCACCTTCTGAGACGGTACAACTGGATCCCTAGGGACGTTATAAGCTCTCTTCGGAACCGCCCAGTGATGGCGAGGAAACCAAGGTATATATACTTGCATCGATCCCTGAGGGAATGTCCAAGTGACTAAGACCAGCGACAGCGATAGGAAAGCGACCCAATGTCCGGCGACAGCGACCGGATGCCACCAAGTGTTCAACCAGGAGCGCACATGTTGGGCATCAAACCCTGAATCCAGGGTGTTCGGCGAAAGGAAACAATCTCAGACCATCCCATGTATTGGATTGTATTGGAATCTTCACCTACATTGACCCTTAAACATTTGACATGCCCTACCCTCTGACTCACTAACATGGAAGTGGAGTTCACCACCTGTTTGTAGGAGAATAGTCGTCCAACAGGCCACTTTCCATCCACGTAACCATGTGTCAATCTCTTTGACCGCTGCCATCGCAGCTCCCACGTCGGGTTTGTCCGTCCCAACGTCGAGCCAGTCTGTGGACATTGGAGCCGACTTGGAACCCAATCATTACCCAGACACTCCATGGGACTGCCATAGGACTGCCGATCAGTTGGGGTGGTGCCAGGGGGAATATGGCGGCATATATGGCATAGATGGAGTGTATGGGTTATTCACTCGGTTCAGATTCCAAGTCTGCTCTTCTCCCTTCACTTGCAGGCGATCAATGCTGAAGTGAACAACATGTGCTGTCAGCATGCATATAGCTCGGCAGAAACCAACTTCCGGAGAAGTTTGTCTGTATACGTGAAGTACGGACCAGGGTCGGTGGCCCTGAAATCATGTCATCCGACGTTTCCTGGGTCAGGTGGAATGGCTTCAAGAACAGCAATGCCCTTTGGAACAGAACAACAACAAACTGAAACAACAAAAACAACACGACATGACTCATATCCTGCTTTTGTTCCTTGGGCTTTACGACCCTAAGGCTCAGAAAGGACCCTCAGTTCGCTAGGGTTTTGACCGGAAACCAGCCAGGGTGAAATGGAGCCTTCACCAACATGTAGCAGCTTGAGGGTCCATGAGCCTCCGGGTACTATTCTTCAATGACGACAACCTTTTTGGACCATCGAAGGGCACCCCTTCCAGTGCATTGCTTGAGGGTTCCCTGCTGCCTCATCACGAGCCACAAGAAGAGCGGTGTCCCCGGCCTCGGGCCGGTGCCGGTGACCGACTCTGAACAGGGGTTGGTACCCTCATGTCAGCCTTGGTGTTGGAAGGTCTAGGGAAAAAAAGCGTGAGTCAAAGAGAGTCAAAGGGTTCAAAATGCTTCAATCCTCCCAAGTCAGGTTGAATTTTGAAGCTAACAAGGTTGGGTTCACATCAAATGAGCCCTGAAGACATAGATCATCCTATAGACTCACACACACACACCAAACTCACCAAACTCAATGACATCATGTTGGAGATGATCAAGTGACCTTTCATTGCATAAGTACCGTTTCTTCTTCTCACGGTTTCACTCGATAGATAGAGTATCGACGGACAACACATCCACCCCAGTCGACTCACTCCTGAGCCGGGCCCATCACTGGGAATATCAAGGTGAACCGAACGCACTTGACCTGTTCGAACGTGAAGATAGTTTCTTCTTTCTTTTTCTTTTTTTCGAAGGAGAAGCTCCCACGTCGTTAGAAGCATGGTGTTGCTAAGAGCTCATAGACTCACACCCCACTCTAGCTCATACCACCTGGGGGTCCCTTTTGACCCCCAAACATCCACTACCCAGCGAGGTGCTTTAAGACGTTGTCTGCCACCAGCACGGCGTGCGGCCTCGGAGCGGTCACTCTATCAAACTGGAATATGCTGGAACATGTGTATGTATATATATATATATATGCACCCCTGTTCAAGCAACCATTGTCTTACTAAGGATCTTTGCCCTACTTGAAACCAGGTCAACGGTCAACCATTGCAAACATGGTCTTGAATTGCGTCTGGGGTCGCGTATCCCAGACGTTGCCAGGCGCCCAACGCCAAAAGGTCGTGCTCGATCATCAAAGCGACCTCCTGATCCTCAGCGCTTGCGATGAAATCCGCTCAAATCCGACAGGTTCATGGCTGGCACGCCATGTAAACAAGCTTTAGAGGTCGGCTGGAGCAACACTCCCAGTTGCTTGGTGCTATGGTGATGGCCAACAAACAATGTGTTCTTTGTTTGGCCATGTGATTGTGAAACAATTCTATGGCTTTTGTAGAAACTACTTGAGCAATCCCCACCCCAGGCGGCGATTTGAAAGAAGGGACACTCTATTGGCCAATTCCGACCAACGCTGCCTGGCATGGGCACTTCGACCCAAAACTTTCCATACACCGTAGAACTGCATACCCGCAGTTGATGATCCCCAAGCAACTGAGTAGAAGTAAAAGGACACCCCTAGTAAATGGAGACAACCCCGACATAGAACTCCTTCGTATCTGACTCCTTTAGTTTCCCTGGAAAATGAAGGTTAATCGAGCTTTCTACCTGTTCTTGACTGGGGTGACACCACTGCCACAGTCAAAGGTTTTTCAGGTTATCCACGTACTTCCTGGGTTTAGGGCCGCGGACCATTTGAGACTGCTCCAAATGTTCTGCAGTGATTTTGTTCAGCTCCCAGCCCACCAGGGAACTAGAGTCAAGGCCAATGGTCCACTATCAGCCCTCAGCGACTCCAAAGTTCGGTCATGTCATTGGGAAGGTCCTGGTCATATGATCTCTACCAGGCATACCATGGAAAAACCACATGGACATGTCTATTCTTCCAGGTGGCATAGCGCGAGCCGCGCGTATCCATAAAGACCTCGGAGAACGCGGAACAACCATCGGAGGGTTCTCCGCGAAACGACCGAACCGTAAAAGAGCCACCGACCGGGAGCCCATGTGACACCGAAACGAAGCCGGTCTCTGGACCCGAACCTGGCGGCCTTGGTCGTCCCACCGAACCGAAGCGGTACGACTGGAGGTGTAGGGTTGGTTTGGTTGACAGGCCATGAAGACATGTGGGGTGGTTTTGATGGTCCCAAAACTGGCCACGCCATGGATCGCCATAGAAATGCGCCACGCGCCATGGATGCCTCTGGGCAGGGTCAGCCGCGCAAGGCTTCTAGGACTGGATGATTTTTCGCCTCAGAGATGTGCTGCATAGTCTTCCAACCATCATGAGTCGTGAGTCGCATGAACAAATCCTGAGATGTGGACACTCAGATCTGAGCCGGCTCCCTAGAACATAAAAGTTAGACCCCAGGGCCCCAACCATATCCTCAGAAGGCGTTTAGACCCTCCAGACACGACCCAACCATCTTCTCAGGAGGTGGTTGGAGCCCTAGGGATAAGTTAGCTAACCGCACAGTCCATCTGTTCATATTTGTGGGGTGCCCCCAATCCCCCCGTTTTTCAGGTGATCCACTGACTGGGTAGGTTCGCCTGAAAGAACCATTGCCGTTGCCCCTTGGTGAAAGTAATTCACGGGCCTCAAATGCTCGATGAAACCCACTTTACTGCACACCACACCTGGCACACTACACAGCCGGGAGTGCGCTGGAGGTTCGCTTGAAGCCCAACACGTGCCTTTCCAAATCTCACTTGAGGCCAAGGGGGGTGAACGAAAGCTAGCCACTGCGAAGCAAGAGCGGCTCCAGCTAGCTGAGGCTAGCTTTCGTGATCAGTTGGTGAGCAGGTAAGGCAATCTCACGAGCCACCACAGGGATTCTTCTCTCTTGATAAGAAGAACCATCAGAGAGCAAACAAATGACAGCCACTTGCTCTTGCAGCCACTTGGCGGCCACTTGGTATCCACTTGCAGCCACTTGCAAACATTTTGCGGCAGCCACTTGAAACCAACAAGTTCGCAAGCAGCTGCCAAGTCCATGGAGATTACTCAGAGTTCTTCGTGTAAATACGGTTAAAAAAGACTTCTTCGTCGCCAGCTCTGCAGAAGTCCAGGATTTTTTTCCGGAAAAACCTCAGAAACTATCCCGATTTCTCTGCGCATATTCCATACATGGAGTGTCTGGGAATGGACGTGATACCGTGCCTCTTGCTTGGATCGCGAGAGCAGGTGACAACCCAGCACTCGAATCAAACGTTTGTGTTTGATGCAGGTCGCGCAATCCGGACAGCAAAGCAGCAGAAACAAACCAACACCAAACAGCAGCAGCAGCAGCAGCAGCAGCAGCAAAGCAGAAGCAAAAGCAGAAGCAAAAGCAGCAGCAGCAGCAGCAGCAGCAGCAGCAGCAGCAAACAAGCAGCAAGCAGCAAACAAGCAGCAAGCAGCAGGTGTAAACCGTGATTTGGTGTACGCGGTGGTTGGTGTACACCATGTGTGGTGTCAACAGTGGTTGGTGCAAACGAAGGTTTGGTGTAATGGGTGGTTGGTGTAATCCGTTGTTTGGTGTAAACCGTGGTTTGGTGTAAGCCGCGGTTGATGTAGACCGTGGTTGATGTAAACGGCCGTGGGTGTATATAAACCGCGGTTGGTGTTAACCTTGCTTTGGTGTAAGCCGTGCTTGGTGTAGACCATGGTTTGGTGTAACCTGTGGTTGGTGCAAACCGTGTCTTGGCGTAAACGGTGTTTGGTGTAAACCCTGGTTTGCAGTAAACCGTGTCTGGAGCAAACCGAGCAGCAGCAGCAGCAGCAAGCAAGCAAACAAACAAACAACCAACCAAACAACCAACCAAACAAACAACCAACCAACCAAACAAACAAACAAACAGCTAGCAGCAAGCAGCAGCTGATGATGAGCGGCATCAGTATGGGAAAGTGCTCATGAGGCAGCATGATGAGACGAGAAGCTCATAGCCATGTCACGCTCACCCGTCCGCAGGGGGGGAATTGAACCCTTGGAGGGGGGTACCTAACCGGGCTTGAGGTCTTTGAGGCTGCGGTCCACCCTACGATTTCCTTGCTAAAGCAAGAGCGACTCCAGCCAGCTGAGCCTAGCTTTCGTAATTTGAAGAGCGGTTTCATCTTAGAAACTCTTGAGTCTATGCGGTCGGACCTCACACAATTGACTGTGTTTGGAGCCCCCCAACAGGCCTCCTGACTGGTTTCTAGGCCTAAGAATCTCTGTGTGAAGCCCTGGCGGCTTGCCAAGCCGCTCCTCCAAAACGGCCACCAGCAGTGACCAGCCGCGGCAGCAGGGACAAGCTGTGGCCAATCAGCACCTCCATGCGGCCAAGAAATGATCGCCGTCTAGCAGTGTTTTTTCGAAGATGGGTGGAGTTGGTGGACCTACTGACTCCCTCAGTTTTTCATCTGGGGTGTCGCATGGTGTCCCCAATCCCCAAAAAGGTGAGTCAAGGAGGAGAGCAGTTCCATATGGGTCTTGGCTGGCTTTTCGACCCCCGACCTCCATCGGCGCCCCCGGCACCCCTGTTGGAACTACTGCCATCGGCTTGCTGTGGGAGCAAACAAAGGTTGAGCCGGGTGATGGTGGAATGTATTTCTTTCATCCTCCTCATCTTCGACAAGAGATCCCCATCATACATCCTCTACAAGTGGATGTTCTGGGCACCCCCTCCATGGCTAGCACCCGTCGAACGTGACTGCTGGGGGTAAGCTCTTCGACGGAATTCCAAGCAGGATTGGCGAACCCTGAGACAGCCGGGACATGGCTGGAGCCCAAGCGAGAGTGTGAGCACCAAACACACACACACACACACACTTTGACAAAGGGTTTTCAGTTACATCAATTCCACGAGGAAAGGAATGGCTCAACGGAAAAGCGTTCAAGCACTTGAAGATGTTTCAAAAAAATGTTTGTGCACATCTGCGGAAACTACTCAGGCGGCTCACGAGTGGCAGAAAACTGCGGAGGGAAACCTGTTTGGGGGTAGCGTCATGACGAAAGACCATGAAAACAAACCGAAGGAAAAGTGGAGTCACAGCATAGGCAAAAGTTTCAAGATCGCAAGTACAAGTGGTTGATCAGACCACTCATCCACCGAAATGCCAATTCGCTGGACTGGATAGGCAACCCTCGGGACGGGGTGTGACACACACACACACACACACCCGGCCGCTTTGCGGCGCTCTCGCGCAGAACCTGAATAGGCACCTAAAAAGCCTTAGAAGCGAGAGAAAGAAAAACAGAAAGAGCAGCGCTAAAAGGGCAGGAGAGAAAGATTGGGGTAGCAAAAGGTGACTACTTAGCCCTTGACTGGGGTAGGGAAACGAGCCTCAAGAAACCACCTAAAAAGCCTGAAAGAATGCCCAAGAAACGACGAAAAACGCAAGAAAGAAAGAAAGTGGGGGGCAGGGAGGGGATGTATGTACATGTGTGTGTGTGTGTCCGTGTGTGTGTGTGTGTTTGAATACTTAGCACCCTAGAGTTACTGACTACTTAGCGGAAGCTAATTAGGTGCAATAGTTCGGGAGCGGGACTTTAGTCTTAAACCACCCGGGTAGGGTAGACTAGAACAGAGACAACAGAGGGAAAGGCACCGACACACAAGTGTCGAGTACCATTTCCCTCTGTTACCCTAATTTGGGGGGGGGGGGGGGGGGTTGGAGAACTCGGCGGGGGTTTATTCTCCGTATGCCCGGCGGCGTCAAGTCTCCGTAAACTCGGCAGTGTAGTAGCAGGAGATTCATGGGTGAAACCTGAGAGGTAGCAAACGAAAGCTAGGGTCTCTCTTTTTGTTCCGCCCGTGCGAGCTGCGGCAGAGCGGGAGCCCAGCCAAGTTGTTTGAACATGTTTGCGAATGGCCAACTGTCAGAATAACGTGCCTGCAAGAGGGTCTAAACCACACTGGTCTAGTAAACCTATCCCTTTTTGTAATTGTAGCAAATGTCCACCTGCATGCAAATGAGCCCACGGAGCGGCAAATCAGTAGAACTGCAAAACACCAAAGCATCAGACGTAACCGTAGTTCTTTCTGCGAACGTAGTGAGACGACGGCGGCAAATCAGTAGAACTGCACTACACCAAAGCATCAGACATAACCGTAGTTCTGCCAAAAAAAAGCAATACGAAATCCCTGTATGCTGCACCCTGTCTCTCTCTCTCTCTCTCTCAGAGTAGAGTAGACTAGAGTAGAGTAGAGTAGAGTACAGTGGGCGGCGAGGTTTTTTTCACTTTCGTGCTCATGACAAGACAAGCTAGGATAGAACGAGAAAGGAACGATGTTCTGTCATGCTTTCAGCAAGTACTCATGACAAGACAAGGTGGGAACGCCAATCGCAAAAAAAACAATACGAAATCCCTGTATGCTGCATCCTCTCTCTCTCTCTCTCCCTCTCCCTGTGTCAGAAAGTTGGAGTAGAGTAGAATAGAGTAGAGTACAGTGGGCCTTCCGATTGTTTCACGTGCTCACATTCCAAAACCTGTATTTACGATATGTTTTCCAACTTGCAGGCACACAAACACAGAAAAATCCCCCTGTTTTTCACGTTTTCAAACCTATAAACAATCCAATACGAAATCCCTGTATGCTGCATCCTCTCTCTCTCTCTGTGTCAGAAAGTTGGAGAGTAGAATAGAGTAGAGTACAGGGGGTCTTTCGATTGTTTCACGTGCTCAAATTCCACAACCTGTATTTACGATATGTGTTCCAACTTGCAGGCAAACAAACGCAGAAAAATCCACCTGTTTTTCACGTTTTGACACCTAAAAAAACACTATTTACAATGGCCTTTCCACCCTGCAGGCCAAAAAGCATGATATTTACGATGTTTTCACTCTCGAACCAGCATAACAATCCAACATGTTTCACGTCTTCACATTCAAAAACACGGTATTTACGACCTTCAAAAAACATCGGTATTTGCGATCTTTTTCAACTTTTGACTCAATCAGAATCGAAATCAGCCTCCGCAGGGGCGGAGCAGGGAGGAATCGAAGCCCTACCGTCACCAAATTGCCGCATGGTACATAATCCGTCCACACGGACCCTGTAACTCACCCAAAACACCAGCTGACAGCGACTTTTTCTGCCCCGCTGGGCAGCATCTCACCCCCCACACCCTTGATCATCTCACTACGTTCGCAAATGAGAACTCAGCAGTCGCCTATCAGCTAGCTTTCGTAACAAAACAAACCAAACCATAATCCACGAACTCAAGACGCTGAGCCAATTTCACACTTTGACAAAGGGTTTTCAGTTACATCAATTCCACGAGGAAAGGAATGGCTCAACGGAAAGGTGAAGCGTTCAAGCACTTGAAGATGTTTCAAAAAAATGTTTGTGCACATCTGCGGAAACTCAGGCGGCTCACGAGTGGCAGAAAGCTGCGGAGGGAAACCTGTTCGGGGGGTAGTATCATGACGAAAGACCATAACAACAAACCGAAGGAAAAGTGGAGTCACAGCGTAGGCAAAAGTTTCAAGGTTGCAGGTACAAGTGGTTGATCAGACCAGTCATCCACCAAAATGCCATAGCTTCGTTGGACTGGATAGGCAAATCGGCTCCAGTCCCCCTGCGCACACACACACACACACACACCTGCGCACGCGCGCGCGATTGGATGATACCCAGCACCACCCATTTTGGGTGGTCCAATACATCTCCCTGACATCCCCTGACTCTGTCTTTTTGATCAAAATCACCACCCGAACTGGGTGGTGCTGGACCATGCAGTGGGTTGTTCATCTCAAAAAGCAAACACTTTCAATTCAGAAGCGGACGTGTCACGCATGCCGACCATGGGTTAGGAGCTTTGTGTTTGCAAATGTCTTCGCACTATACACAAAGTGCTTGAGACTAAGTCACAAACACCACCTAAATTGCTCATCACGTCCCTGGTTCTTCAGTTTGTGACCGAACTTGATCACCTGGTTGGTTCGGTCACAAACAAGCCTCCTCTCAGGGTACGAACAGGAACCTTCAAGTTAGGTCACGAACTGAAGTGCTGCCTGCGGCCGTCGTCCGTTTCGAAGCGGTCGACACCCTGGGACACACCTATCGTGGACACCACTCGCTCCTTCACGTCCTAGCAGGTCCACCGCGTCCGATCGCTCCGAACGTAGTAAGGCCAGGAGCCCCTATAGTAGTAGCGTGTAGCGTCCGATCGCTCCGATCGCGCGTCGCGATGACCGTTCGTAGCGTCCGATCGCTCGCCCCGCCGCGCTCCTTCACGCCGTGGGATTGTCCAGCCAACGCCACGAGGCACATGGCCTCGTGGGCGGACGACCGACCGCGGCTGTCGCCGCGACGTCGGGCAGCCCGCAGTCGTTCGCAGGGGGACAAATGGCGTAAATGAAAGAGACGTATAGGCAAGTTCGCAGGGAAGAGACGTATAGGCAAGTTGTTCCAAATAGCCACTGTGCTGGACTTTCCGATGCAGTGTCGATTGAGAACCAAAAACCATGGTCTTCGTCCAAACCATGTGCACCCCGCTGATGGTTCGTTGCATCATCTGCAGGCTTCGGGATCCAGTCGTACCTTCTCAGAAGCTAATTGCCCTAAGGATCAAGGACCCTCAAAGGTGAAGGTTTTGACGGTCCAAACCCCTGCTATGCAGGGTCAAAACCCTCCATAGCAAGGGCTAATGATCCTTAGGGTGGAGACACTGTTATGTCGGTGCCAGGAGGGTCCAGTCGTACCGAACCCGAAAAAGTACTTGGATCTGGATCTTTGCGGCGTTGAGATGTGTGACACGTCCGGTGAAACGACCTGACCTAAGCGCTTGGCATCAACGTACACCAATCTTTGCCGATTTTTTCGACCCAATTGGACAAAGCATACACCAACAATCTAGGAACAACGGCTATGCCGAACGGGGAAGCAAGACTGCATGATGCACCCTAAGAATCCTTGGGCTCTCCATGGCAGGGGCCGGACCCGACACCTTAGCAGGGGTCCGGGCCCGAACCAAACCCTATGTGTTTCAAAGCCCGGATTCTTAGGGCTTAATTTGTGGTCTTGCAGCTTTGCTCCTAAACTCCTTGATGCGGTAACAGCCCGGTCAAACCAAGGGCTGTTTGACGACGTCATATGTTTCCTCTTTGATCGTATTCTGCCACAGGGTGACAGAGAACATCGACAAAAACAACGCCCGATCAGCTTTCAGCCCAGTGTTTGTTTCATGTCCGACTATCCCAAACACTCTATGTGGACTGCCATAGGACTGCCGAGAGTTCCGGCCAGGGGTGGTGCCAGGGGGGGTCAATGGGTCGGCATATATGGCAGTCCCATGGAGTGTCGGACTATTGGTCCGAACCTTATCCAAAGACCTCACGGGGTTCCCACGGGCGGAAAATGGGGTGGGTGGGAAGCCTCTGGGGGGGGTTGAAGCGGAGGATACACCCTACCCAAACGCTCCGTGAACGACGCCCGACTCCCTCAAAACCTATCGGGTCCAGACCCACTTCCAGACCCCTGACCAGTTCGGATTCGGGTCCGATCCCTCCAAAGGATTCGGGTCCAGACTTCGTGTCTGGGGAGGGTTCGGCACTCCAGGAGTTCACTCCAGGAGAACCAGGCTGGGTGGGAAGTCCCATCCAACTCCGGCCATGGATGTGATCGTGAGATAGGGCACCCCGGAGTTCCTCAACTTCCTCCCTGACTCCATATGGTGCGGACCCATGCGACTCCACTCCTTATATACGTGTCCGGGCCGACTACAGGTACAGTCCCAGGGCATCCAGGTACCACTATACCTGGTAACCAGTGGTTCCAAAGACTAAAACCATAGTTCCTTATATAGTGGTAACTAGGATGCACTGGGAGTGGTTTCAGAGTAGATGGCACAATTAAAAGAGAAACGAACTCGTACGGGTGTGGACTGCACAGGCATCGGCCTGCAGCGCACACCCCTGCCCTGTCCACCCAGCAGCCAGGAACATACTCCTTCGGGCACGGGGCAATGACAGCATGCACCGGGTCGTTCTCCACCGTGATGACCTGGATTGAGTTGAGGACGACCGACGATGAGAGACCCATTGACGCGCACAATGCTATATACTTCACGGTGCGCACCTTTCACTTGGTGTTTATGAGAAGTCTTTTCTGACACCAGCAGTTTCCACGAAATCCGGGACAACCTCTTTCCGCATCTGTTCATAAATTCGTTGGGAAATGATGGAAATGAATCCCCCATTTCAAGGTTGTCAGGTGATCCACTTTTCCCTGACTAGGCCATTCACCATCCACTCATATCCACTCTGATCAGGGCTGGCCATGAGTTTCTTGACCACTTCCTTTCGCTTCCTCTTCCGCTGAAGCACTGGCCGATGCATTCTCCAATGCCTCACGGCTCGCGGTGAACGAACCCTCACGGCTCGACCCGACTGCAAGCACGAAAGTGAGACATGGCCCCTAAGCGCGACAAATACAGGACATGTACATACTCCCTATAAAGATCCACATACCCTCTCAGGTACGGTGATGTGTTCGACACTGTGATGTGGGTTTGGAGGGACTTGTACGATCAACTGAGAAGGAGACCCGCGCTCGACCCAGAAATCGATGTTTGGTATGACCCTTTTTCGCTCCGTTATCACGAGGCCCACACCGATCGGGATTGGTGAGAGTCTCCCCACCCCTGAGCTCGAGGATCCGGGTCCGTCCGGCGATCTGATGTTCACCCAAAGACTGTCCCCTATGGATCCACATACCTTCTCAGGTACGGTGATTGGAGACTATTTATGTACCCTAAGGATCCGAACGGACCCTCCATGGCAAGGGGTCGAACCCTCTAGTTCACAAGGGTTTGTACCGTCATGTGCCCTCAAAACCCTTGTTTTTGTTTCGGGTGCGGAATCCTTAGGGTAGGCGCCAGCCAGTCAGGCCCAGGTCGGTACGGTGGCAGTGGATCCCTAGAAGTCGTATGCCGCACCTAGACGACCTGAGGGGTGGCCTAGCGGATTTTCTGGACACCCCCAAAATCCCCCGACCCAGTCCGCAGGGTGTGCCCTGTGCCCAAATCCTTATGTCCCTAAATAGATAGTGACACGGATTGAAATTCTTAGTGGGAATCTGCTTGTCTATCTATTTCGGGGGTCTCATCTGCAAAAACACATTGATTCTTCGGGAGTCCGGGCCATAGACACTCCATGGGACTGGCATATTCACATAATTACATTGACCCCTTTTCAATCATAATTGATCGGTCCATATGCCAGCCCACTAGAATCAGTGCCATGGGTTTCAATCAGTGCCATGACCCAAACGCTCCATGGGACTGCCATATATGCCGATCAATTGACCCCCCACACCACCCCAACTGATCGGCATCTATGGCAGTCCCATGGAGTCTATGGATGAGAAAAGCAACCAAAACACCGGCCGAACCTCACCCCCAAAACCGCCGTCTCGACCGGAGAGACTGGCGCCTCACAGAGCCTCGGTGCTAAGAAGGGAGAAGCGCCGAGCAACGCGGAGCCGCGTGGAGCGTGACGTGACCGCCCCTTTGGTTCGGTCCCGAAGCAAAGCATCCGGGATGGGTGAGAACCTTTTTTGAACCGCCCGGACGTGAAGCAAAGCATCCGGGATCTGAGGACTTGGGGATCCCTCCTTCGGTTCGGGAACGGGTCGGCGGAAAAAGCAAGGGCAAAACACTTGAGGAGCTGTCATGGGTAAAGGAAACACCATTTAGGAATGGAAGATGGATGGGTTCGCGCCGGAACCAGGAGTCGGGCGCCCAACACGCCGGTTCGGTTCGCGCCGGAACCGGGGGTAAAAACCGGCATGTCACATCCACGGCGGCCGCGGCCACACCACCCTGGCCTCCATGTGACTCCTGGTTCGTGAGTAGTTCAGGCACAGGTCGAAATCTCCCAAACGAGTTCCGGAAGCCCTCCACCCATTGCGAATTCCGCACCCGAAACAAAACAAGGGTTTGGTTCGGGTACATGAGGGGCCCCAAACCCTTGTGAACTAGAGGGTTCGACCCCTTCTAAGGAGGGTCCGGACTCGGATCCTTAGGGTAACACAGGGGATCCAGTCGTACCGAACCTCAGGTACACTGAGCAGGGAGACACTCTTATTTGCCGGTGCCCAGTCGGGACCAGGCCTGGACCCAAACCTGAGGTTCGATACGAAAACGGATCCCTATAGGGATGACCTGAGGTTCGCCCCCGCCCACACAACGCACATGGATTCTCAAGCGTTAGGACCGACACGAAGTTTCGACGGTTTTGGTGCGCCGAGAACGTTGAGAACGACCCGGCCAAAGCGAGCGCTGTATCAACATCGTGTGAGAGACGGCAGCATGTCGTGCTATGTCCGCAGGGCCACTGGAGAGAGCGGTGATCTCTGTGTGGATCAGTGGGGTGGGGAGTTCATGAGGTTGCTACGGCAACGACGCTGCATGGATCACATGCTGTGATGCAATTTATATGGTCATCTACCCTAGGAATCATTGGACCCGACCACTTCTGGAGGGTTTTGACCCTGCAGAACGCAGGGGTTTGGAACAAAAACCTTCACCGAACCGAGGGTCCTTGATTCTTAGGGTAACACATATTGTCATCATGGATAGGTTTTACATGGTTTTACGGGATGTATATACTCGTCGCTGATGGTAATCGTTGTCTACATCTTGAGCTCCGTTGTGTTTTTCTTGTATCCCTAGGGCTCCTGGCCTACCTCTTGAGGTGGTTAGGGTAAGTTTGGGGGGTTTAACATGGTTTAACAATGGTTCAACCACCTTCTGACCCTAGGGATCCAGTCGTACTTCTCAGAAGGCACGACTGGACCCTCCTGGCACCCACCCCAGTCCCACCTTCTGAGAAGGTACGACTGGATCCCTAGGGTGAGAATATGGATGGAGCCCGTAGGGGACATCTGTTGCCTCTTCTGGACTGTGGCCATCCCGCGGAGCGAAACATGTTGTCAAAGAGAGTTGATGGGATCTTACGTGCTCACACGTGCGGGCGCAAGTCCCTAGGGCCGGGTCTGGAAATGAAGCCACCATCACTTGGTGTGGAAACAACAAAAAGAAGGAAACACCATCTGTGTCACTGGGATCCAAGTACCTTCTCAGTCAGAAGGTGGGACTGGGGTGGGTGCCAGGAGGGTCCAGTCCCACCTTCTGAGAAGGTACGACTGGATCCCTAGGGTGAGAATATGGATGGAGCCCATAGGGGACATCTGTTGCCTCTTCTGGACTGTGGCCATCCCGCGGAGCGAAACATGTTGTCAAAGAGAGTTGATGGGATCTTACGTGCTCACACGTGCGGGCGCAAGTCCCTAGGGCCGGGTCTGGAAATGAAGCCACCATCACTTGGTGTGGAAACAACAAAAAGAAGGAAACACCATCTGTGTCACTGGGATCCAGTCGTACCGAACCTCAGGTTCGGTGGGACTGGGGTGGGTGCCATGTTCGGGTCCAGTCGTGCCGTACCTGAGGTTCGGTACGACTGGATCCCTAGGGAGTGATTTCTGCATGCCATTTCAGCTTCAAGAAGGGTGAAATAAGGCGTCTTGGAATGTCTGGCGCTTGCCGAAGCGAAACATGTTGCCGAAGCACCAATATCATCAAAAGCACAGGTTCAGGAAACATATCCCACAAAGTACCACGTCAAGCAATCCCATGTTTGTTAGTCAGGCTCTTTCTTCGTCGGCTCACCCAAACACTCCATGTATGGAATATATGTAGCTACCCCCATGAGACCACCCCAATGTGATCCAATGTGCATTTTTGTGGGTTAAACATTCACAGAGTGGGTCATCTTCGCCGAAATCACCACGGCCGAGGTCTGCTCAGCCCAAGTCTGCTCATCCTCGCCCCCTCCGACTGGGTCATCTTCGTCCCGGCGGCCGCAAGGCGGAGTAGCCGCAATAGGTGCCCAACTCCAAGATCTCGCGAGGCAAATCCGTGGAGAGGAACCAAAGATGTATCGCAAGTTATTGATAAAGGAAACCAGCATGGTCCAAATCATGCATCCAAGTGCCTTCTCATGCTTGGTAAGCAGGGAGACTCTGTCTGTTCTTTGCCGGTCAGCCAGTCAGGTCCAGTCGTAGAAGAACACACTCCATCCATCCTAAACCATGTAGAAAATGCCCATATGGATCCACTGCCACCTTCGGTACGGTACGGTGATTGATGTGTTTGACACTGGAGACTGTAGTACGGTGCCAGGAGGGCCAGTCAATCCCAGCGCCTTTTGAGATGAATTTGTGCCATCGAACATCTGAAAGTACTTACCCCTAGGGCTCCAACCATATCCTCAGCAGGTGGTTAGACTCCAAATGCTTTACTGACAAACTAGCTCCAACTAGCTCCTGAGAAGGTGGTTGGGGTGGGTCTGGAGGGTCTAAACGCCGAACCTGAGGATATGGGGCGTTCGGAGCCCTAGGGTTATATACTATGTGCCAGATGCCAAGTAGTCTTGGAATGTGAACCTGGACGCGTGTACATGGCACATGATCACGACCGCCATGAAAAAACAACAACATGAATTCAACGAAAAAATATATGAATTGTATATATACCCTATAGAAGTCCAAAGACTATATTTTGACCGGCTGAAGTAAAGGAAGTTCCCTTTCAGATCCCCTAAAGACCATTCTTTTTATAGTCTTTGACTCCCAGGGTCTATCCTAAAACCAGTACCAGTGGATGATGGTCAGTGCCCAATTGAGTTTGTTTACCGACCGTTACAACTGTTACAGGTCAGTTCGGGCAGACCCCCCACAGGTTCCGAGGAACTGTCGGTCGACCCTATAGGGTCAAACGGATGTGCCAGTGAAAGCGGATCTGGGATGTCCATCTGACTTGAACCCCTAGGGATCCAGGGTCCAGGACCATCCGAGCAGCTCGGATGTCCTGCCAGAACCCCCGGCAACGACCATTCTCTGGAAGTACTCACCTTCGTTCGACCATCCGAAAAGGAGGTACCTGGACCCTATGGGCTAGGGACTCGTTTTCGTACCGAACCTCAGGGGTGACGTGTTCGACACTGGAGACTGTAGAGAGGGTACGACTGGATGCCTATAGGGAACATGGTTCCAAAGCAAAGGAACACGACACCTCGACCGGGTCAAGCGCGTCGACCGGGTCTGGAAATGAAGCCACCATCACTTGGTGTGGAAACAACAAAAAGAAGGAAACACCATCTGTGTCACTGGGATCCAAGTACCTTCTCAGAAGGTGTTTGGGGTGGGTGCCAGGAGGGTCCAAGTGCCTTCTGAGAAGGTACGACTGGATCCCTAGGGTGTGTCACTGGGATCAGTTGAACCCTAAGGGTCCTTGGACCCTCCATGGCGTTCGGGGTCGAACCCTCTAGTTCACAAGGGTGACAGGGGCCCCGAACCAAACCCTTGTTTTGTTTCGGGTGCGGATCCTTAGGGAAGATCAACATCTCTGAAACCACCACGACCTCGATGTCTCGACCGCCCTCTCACCGTGGGTGCCAGGAGGGTCTAAACACCGAACCTGAGGAGGTACGACTGGAGGTGTATGGGTTTGAGATGTTGACTGTTGATTTACACACCTCCACTAGGAACAACATGTGTTTATGTCTTATGTATTGTTTATAATAGCTTAAAGTTCTGCATCTCCGCTTGTAGTTGTTTCTTGAACCATTAACGGTCGGTAGGACGTTGATGTTCCGCATCCAGCCGTGGTGTTCCACAGGCCTTGGGGTTCGGTGCCTTCTTCATGGCAGCGCCCAGCACCTGCCACAGGTGGTCGGCGCATGCGCTGCTCGCACGCGCGGAAGCGCGCATAGTGTCCATGGAATGGATGAAGGCACAAGCTTCATTGTGTGTCCAGCAGCATCCAGTGCGGAATCATTTGGGCAGTGTTGCCTGTCCTAATTAGATCTTTTGCATTTTGCACTATAAGGGTTAGTGAATCGCTGATCAACCAAAGGAGCCGTTCGGGTCTAAGAGTATACCAAAGGGAGGTACCTACAATCCAACCAAACCAAGCTGGGCCAGGATGGTGCAGGTCGTAACATACGCCCCCCCAGGGCCCAGGGCCTCTGCCTTCTCTCCAGCTGCCAGCTTTAGCCAGCGGCCACTGCCACGCTCTCCTGCAAAGTGGACTAAACCATGAGGATCCATCAAGTGCTCCAATGAAGTTGCTTTGGGATGTTTGTTTGGCGGTTTTGCGGTGTCAGCCAGGTATAGACCGGACTTGGTTGTAGACAATAATTGCCAGGTGTCCCCTCTATCCTTCCACCAATCGCGAAATGGGCGAAATGGCCGTGTTTTTTCATCCTTTTTCATCCTGGCCGCATCGGCGGTGAGCTTCACCTCACCAAGCTTTCCCCAGGCTGCTGGGATCACACGGGATGGGCCGATCCTGATAGGGCGGAGAAAACCAGGTCCAAGTGGAGTGACCCATGCGCATCAAAAAAGGCTCCAAAAGAACAAGAACAGCAACGAGTCATATTGCAACATATATGATGTTTTCCGCGGGTTTCATCCACCAATGCTCAATGTCCACTTCGAGCACCACTCCTGTTGGGGTGAAGACCAAACCCCTCCAGCTGGACAAGAAAACTGAGCGCACCCGTCACCCTCCACAAAACCGCTGTCATTCGCAGCGGACCCCGTGCGCGCAAAACCGCGCGGCACCCGCGCCGCACGCACACGGGCCTTGCAGCACATGAGTCCCGAAGCGCTCCTGGCGCCCAAACGAGGTGGTGAACGGTCACTGGATAGGACTCCAGTTCGGTCACGAGTCCCGAAGCTGAGCTGACACCAAAACCACGGCACAATCACATGCATGCTTACATGCAGGCGAAGGCATAATCCCGAGTACCTATTTAAAACGGCCCCCGTGTTTTTTAATAGGTGGAAGGGATTAATCTGAATCCAAACTGATGCAAAGGACAAGTATTTGAAACTCATGCCACTTGCTCCCCCCCAAAAAGGCGACCATTCCTTTGTCCACCCGACAGGGGGGAACGGGCAAGAACGCCGAAGTAATGGGTAAGAACGCCAAAGTGACGGGAAGAATGCCTACGCAAAAAAAAGAACACAAACAATGACACAAAGCATAGACACACTAAATGCAAGCAGAAGTGAAACAGCAAGTTAATTCATTTCTGATACACAAGTGTCCTGTATCGCTATGGTTCTTGGAGCCAGTGGTGGGTAGATTCTTATCTATTTGAGCATGGCCATTGCCACCAAAGGGACAAGAACACCTAGCAGACACAAGAACGCCTGCAGGGGGCAAGAACGCCTAAGCACGGTCACTGCTTGGCTCAAGCAAGCATGCAAGGCAGGCCATGGCTGCACACACGGAAGGCAACTCCTTAGAGACTACGAAGGGGCATGCTGGTGATAGGTGAAACCAGGACCCCATTGGACATGATGGTGGTTCGTTCATGGACACCCCAAATCACCTCTAGGGGGCTGTTAATAGACACCCCTCAGGGAGCCCTGGTAGAGTTGACCTTTGAAGGTGCCGGGCCTGTTGCGGCCTGAACGGTTCAGGGTTACGAGGGACCCATCACAGGCGGCAGCCGCTGCAAAGGAAGGTAGGTGGACATCATGGTGAAAGGCAACAAGTGAAGTGCTTCCTCAACTTCAAAACTACCCCCCTGGTTCTTCAAAGTGACCTTTTGATATCCCAGTTTGAGGTCACTTGGGCTCGTAAAAGGTCACAATCAGGCACTCCAAAGAGGTCACGAACCGAAGAAGCTGGCCATGGAGGTTGGGAACACAATGGGTCACTGCTAGTGATCTCTTGGAAGGCCACCAAACCATAGCGACCAAGCGTCGCGTCAGGACGGTTGGACGGATGCCACCAAGCGTCCGCTTCGTCAACTAAACAAGATTTCCGCACCACTTCACCACTTCCTCAAAAAAACACACAACCTATACCAAAAGCTCATACCAGGACCCAGTGCTGTAGAAATGTCCTTGCGGCTACTACATTGCTTCGATTCCAACATCCCAACAAAAACCTTAGCCAAACAGTGTTCAAAGCCCTTATCAAGTCTATTCGGGTCGATTTCCACCTAGTTTTTGTTTTCCTGACTTTCGACCGATTCTTCTATTGCAGCGGTTTCAGAGTAGATGGCACAATCCCCAAGGTCGGTGGTTTATATAGACCTCCATCTGTCTAGGTCATGTAGGGATGCCAGCCATTTCTCACCTCTGAAACCACCGTATGTCAAAGATCTGCCCACTTTGCTCCGCTCCAGCCACGGTCTGTTCTGCCCGCAACTCGCGGTCTGCCAGGCTGGTCTGCGCCGCTGCATTTCGGGCGGACCGTCCGACGTCAGATGGGCTGCACCTCTGCGTTTTCGACACCAGCATGGGGTTGTTGGATTCTGCCCACAACTCTCCATCGCTTCATTCTAGTGCTGACGTGTTTCATCCATTGCACCACCCAGTTTGTCATGTTTGTCATGGTTTATAGGCCCCCCTTGAAGATGTATGTATATGATTCATTCAAAAAAACAATCCGGTCCAAACATGGTTGGTCCTGTGGTCCTGGTCTCATTTCTTCTTCGCTGTGTCTTCGACAGCATGACTTTTCACATGTATACCAAGCGGCAGCGGTTGATCTGCCTTCAGAGATTCAAATGGCATTGCTTTTTTACATGTTTTTACATGTATAGCCATGTGCCATGTTCCAGCACCACGGAAGGACCCGGGTGTCGATTAATAGCCCCTTAGATATGTGATTAGGGGTGTCCATTAACCGCCCAACTCCTGCAAGTCCATGTGGCCGTTGTTTTGTTCTTTTTCCATGTTCGATGGCTCTTTTCTCAACGCAGGCTGGTCGCCATGCCGGTGGGCCGGCATAAGACAGCGGCCTGGAATCACACGTCATCGTCGTCGAAATCATCGCCAAAGTCCTGGAGGGTGTTCGCCACGAAGGGAGGGACTGGAACCCCCAAAAATGAAAAAAACAACTATGCCTCCTCCTTTTTCCTCATGAAATGCTGGAGGTGGTCACACAAAAGCACGTCCGATAAACTCCGAAACAGGTCAATGACCAGGTAGGAAAGCAATAAGGGTATTCACTTACAGGTGCCTTGGGATCCCTGGCCCACCAATGGTTTTAATGGTCTGACTCCCGAACAACCTGTACGAAGGATTTTGCACTACGAGACCAGGTCCATCATTCTTTCGTCCGAAGGCGAAAGGGTGTACAAACATTTCGCCTGCATGACCTCCTTTTCAAGCACTCTTGAATAGATCCAAATGCCAGGACTGATGCACTCTGACCGAACCTATCACGAAGTGGACTTAGTGTGTGAAAGTGTACATGGAGTGTCTAGGGTGACTTCTTGCACCTACGAGTACCTGGAGTCTCACTTCCTAGCTCGGACAAATGGGGCCGAAGCCGTCCTTGTCGTAGTCTTGGTGCACACGCTTCTCCAGCAATGCTTCGAACGCAACATCTTCCTTGGGTTAAACGAAGCCATAGACATCTACTACACTGATCATCTTCATGTTGCAATTTGTGCGATCTACATGTGCTATCTACACCCCTGTCATCACGCGTCAACTTTGGATCAGCTGTGAAAGGCTCCAATGAAATTCAATCGCTCCAGCCAAGATGCATCATCTTCTACAATCCTGGGCGCATGGGGGAAGGAATCTTTCCCCAGTAAATCCCAGTTTAGACTAAGAACCACCAGGTTTCTGGTCTCCTGGAACATCCTCCAACATCCTCCAACAGGTCTTAAAGGCTTGGGCCTTCCGAAACAGGTTTCTTTGTGGGCCCAGGTAGTTGGTAGTTGAGCCAGTCCCATGAGTCGTGCCGACTTGGCACCCGCTCCACCGCTCGACTTGGGCCGGACGGGTCGCCGGTCGCAGGTCGCCGAAGGAGGCCCGACGGCCCGACGACCGTGGCGCTTCGGACCACTCACCGGAGCCAAGAGAGGTAGCCAGTGACCTGAACTAGGACTGTACTGGGGTACCCAACTGGGATAGTCGAACGTTCGGGTCATTCAACCTCTGAGACTCCCTCGTTCCGAAGAAAAACCAGGTAACCTTCTTCCACCTCTCGTGCTCAGTGGGGAAACAACACTGTTCGGGTCATTCAACCTCTGTTGGAGGTACGACTGGAGGGTGTGGATGAAGATCCTTCGTTCCCGCGTCCGACCGCGGCCACCACCGGACTTCCGCGGCCACGACCGGAATTCCGTTTCGCGCCCGAGGGGCTCGGCAGGACCCATGGCAGTATCTTCGGATCCCTGGGAGGCGCTCAGGAGGTGGGAGACGAGGCAGAGGTGGGTCAGAACCCGACTGTTCGACGACCCTCGGGGTGTCCTGGCTGGACTACTCCACACTACCGGCCGGTCGGCTTCCAGACAGGGCACCCCGAGGGTCGGAGGGTCCAGGTAGGTACTTCTGTAGGGTCCTGGTTCAGGTCACTTGACCTTTAGGAGCGAAGACAGGGCGTGACGTTGACCCGATCGGGTTTGATTTCCGTCGTCGACCCAGTCGTCACCTCCGCGTGCCTCCGATGTTGGGCGCCCAGGAAAGTACCGACCTATACCTAGAACCTGAATGACCTCTATTTTGGACCACTAACCACCCAAAATATGACATTTTCCTATCAAAACAGGGGTCAGTTGGGTTCCAGCTAGGTATATATAATGATACTATATTATATACCAGGTTAACCTTTTCCGATCTATTCATTATTTAGTGGGGAAACCAATCCCCAAAAAAGGTTAAACATGGTTAAAAAGGCTATCCACTGACTGGGTAGGTCCCATTTTCTAAGGTACGACCGTTTCGTCGGGTTTTGGTGTTGGGATGGTATCGGAGTTGGGAGCATTACTGCACGACCAGGGGCAGTCGCATGGAATGGAAGACTTTGAACACCATAGACCATTTCACGAGTATGGATATAGATAGAGTTATACGCAGTTATAAGTTATATATATAAGGATGGAGCATAACTATCATGCACATAACAATTCCATACATGGATGGTCTGGGATCTAGACCGGAGCATGGAGCGAGGACGCTCAAGGCGTTCGTGATCGATCCCTGTTGGTGATACGGAGGGCATGTTCCTGCATTCCCAAACACTCCATAATATACAATATATAGAGTAGATGGCACAGACCCCAAGACGTCCTTTAGATGGGGGTCCATATAAGCCACCTTTTGGTGATCGTGCCATTTTCTCTCAACCATTCTCAACCCACTATACCTACATTGACCCTGCTTGGCACCACCCCCTGGCCTGATCGGCAGTCCTATGGCAGTCCCATTAGTCGTGTCTGGGATTGAAGGTTGTGTATGACGCGTCATGTTGATGAGGCCACACACCCACACGCACCCACCATGGGGCGGCAAATCGGTCCATCAGCAGAATCCGGGCTTGGAGTATCCCCTGCGTTTCAGTGTCGGGTCCGACCCCTGCTATGGAGAGCCCAAGGGTTCTTAGGGAGGTATCTTTGTTTTCTCAGGGTTTCTCCTAAGCCGGTGAAAGTGTGGTGTGAGAAAAACAGGATTGGAGGGATCTTCACATCAATTCACTTCTCTGCAATCGGGCAGCGAATGCTTTTTCTCTGCAACGGAATGGAATTCACCTCTCTGGATAGATTGCGACAGCGAACTTCACAACAATCAAGTCACCTGTCATGCATCTGGTGCGTCCCACCATTCATCCCATATGCCTCATGTATTGCTCCAAAGCGTGGTTGAAGTATGGTGATGTACTGTGTTTCCTATAGCCTTCAACCAATCCAAAAACAGCTTGGACAAGGGTTCTTCTTCGGGATTCAGCTCTTCAATCTATCATAAAAATCTTTCTTGAAAAGCCCTAAATGATCTCAATGACTCCCGACTGGTGCCCCTTTTTGCCGCCCGCTGCGCGCGGTCTACCGTGAAGTGACCTGAACTAGGACCCGTCACCTGGGGTATACCTATAGCCTACCTGGAGTCTCAAACTACCTTGGAAAATGGGTACAAGTATCTGTTTTTTTGAGGTCATGTCCCATTTTCTAAGGTACTTTGGAGGGTCCAGGTATAGGCCTAATCCGGATAGTCGAACAGTCGGGTTCTTCAACCTCTCCTGCTTCTCCCTGGGACGAACACGCCCCCCCCGCAGTCGCTTCGTCATGGGGAACCCCACCATGGCGGCGTCGGTATCCTGCGGGGGATTGGGATCCCGCCGCCGCGCACTGCCTGCTCCGGCACTGGGGGGGGGGGCGCGCGGCCCAGGCCCCCCCCATTCCGCGAGCGGTTGGGGCATGTTTTTGGGGAGACAGGGCAGGGCATCCTAGGCCAGTGACAAAGATTTCTAGGGCTCCAACCATATCCTGCCACCCACCCCAACCGCCTTCTCAGAAGGTAGGCCAGGAGCCCTGGGGTATCGTCGATTAGGGGCGGTGTTTGGGAGTGATTTGGAGGCTCCAAATGAGGCTCCGGACCTGGACTCGTACCCCTTCAAACCCATGGGACCAAGCCCTAGGGCTCCGTTCGGCCGCCCCCTCCGTTTCGGTTCGGTGGGCCAGGGGTGGGTGCCAGGAAGGTCAAACCACCTTCTCAGCATATGGGCCAGCAGCCCTAGGGGTCGCGATCCTGAGCATCCGGCCCCAGACCCCACCCAGACTTTTGGGTCGGCTCATAGACGGACGCAACTGAGCGAGAAATCCCCTGGTCAAGCAGTTCGGTTCACTGAACGAACTCGACCTGTTCCAAGGAGTCACATGGAGTTGGGTGGTGTTTGGTCCCTAAGTGAGTGGATCATGGGCACCCCTAACCTCCATGGATCGCACCTCTCTGTGACTTTCTTACCAGGACCTTCCAACAGGTCACCACCTGCGACTTCTGAGTCTACAAAAGCCTTCAGAGGAGACCTGTTGGTTTCGGTGCCAAGTCTGGACCTGTGTGGCTCCAGGTTCGGTCGAAGTGCGCTGGGACCCACCCTAAGAATCAAGGACCCGACCTGTTCGGTGAAGGTTTGGTTCGGGTCCAATGATTCTTAGGGCAAGAGAAAAACAGGTACCACCAGGTACCCCGACGCAAGCCGGTTTCAACCAGCACAGGTCCTCTGACAGGTCCCAACAAGGAATTGGGACCCGAATCCCCCGAGCGGACAGGTCCCGACCTAAACCTCAGTCCCGACCAGAAACAAATGGTTGTTCCGGCAATGGAGATCCTTTATGTATCCCAGACACGACTAATGGGACTGGCACATTTACCTATACATTGAGATGGTTGAAAAGGAGTCAGAGTCAAAGTATGTAATATATGTAAATATGCCATACATGGAGAGTCGCGGTATAGGAAATGCCTGGGGAAACCTCCATTTCTTTCGGGACTGGGCTTCCAGGAACGTCTCATGCTCGGCCCCATCTGTGGCCTTCTGTGCGCTGTGTGCGGCGTTTTTCTCGGCGCGGCATCGGTTCCGACAAACCTTGGGACCCAAGTCCTGTCAGGTTCTCACCAATCCCGTCGACGGACCTGTTTTCATGGAGCGTATCGGCAGAACACGCAGCCACCAGCCGCCGAGCAGCCCAAAAAGGAGCTGCAGAAGCGCCGCCGCTCTTTCGGCCGCGGCGCCCGCGGTGGGTTCGGATTTCCTTCGGTTCCCTCCTTTGGTTGGTGATGTGGGTGGTTTCTGAAGAGTGCTTGGATCGATGGTGATGATTTCTGGGGTGCGGAAGACCGTAGCTCTTAGATTAGATGGATCTTCTCTTTACCCTCCAAAGTGCCGTAGAAAATGGTACGTCCGACCTCATGTACAAGACTCTTCGGAGGTACGGTGTCGCCGACTCCAGGTGACGATGGAGATGGAGCGAGTCAGCATGGACATGGAGATGGAGATGGTGACTGGAGGTCTCCCAAACATGCTGCGAATTTCGGGGGCTCAAAGAAGGAAACCCTTCAGATGGTTGGCCTTCAAACACGAGATGCCAGCAGTCACCTTCGACGGACGGGGTCCTATCGATGGAGGAAGTCGTGGTGTCCCTCGGACTCCGACTTGGGACTCTCCTGGTCGATGGACCTTCTTGCAGCCTCACGCCAATGGTGCGTGAGTGCACGAATTGGTCTGCAAAAGCCCAAGAGCCTTGGAGGTGAGACATGGTGAGGAGGACCCTTTGCCACAAAACTCCTGGCAAGGGAGGAGACCAAACCAAGCATTGTTACTGAGTCACATCTTCTTTCCCCACACTTTCAGGATTGGTCTTCTTCATGACTTAAAACTCCCCGCTTGGGAAGGCTCCACTATCCCACCACTGTGGCCTGCCCTGATCTCCCTATTTTCTACCAGGAAGAACATGGATAGGTCAACATCGATCAGAGAAAATTCCTGTCACACGATCCATCACAAACAAAGCGTTTTTGGTTAAGTTGCCAGTGACACAAAATCTTCCCCACGGAAGCTCAAACATCTACTTCCACAAGGCTGAGAATGATCAAAATTCTGCTCGTCTCTCGCTACGAGCCTCTGGCGGGATGAGCCCACCCTGAACTCAAATGCAGCTATGATGTCAACCTTTGGGATGGGCCGACACCCCTCTCGGGGATCTCACTGCACAGCTGCAGCAAGCGAACGCGTCGCACACAACCACTTCTAGAAGTCCACTGGTCCGGTTCTAGACCCTCAAATCAAGTTGGCAACCAAAAACTATACACACAACAGCCACATGACCTGTGCTATCTAGCATGGAAGACGTCTCATCAACATGGCTGGACTTCCCAAGTAGGCCGATGCACAGCCTGCGGGAAGGAAGAAACACAGCACAGGGCGGCGCCACACAGCATCGCTGGAACCACACCCCTCTATTATGAACGAAACTTGAAGAGCAGGTACAAAATCACCAGCACCTGAGCGCAGCCGCGCAGTGAGAAAAGGTCTCCCACGATGCACGACAACTGGACGGTGCGGGTCTTCCCAAGCACGACCGATGGGATCTAGAATAAAGACCTGAGCCCATGTCAACCACCCAACCACCTGGACCTGACTGCGTTCGTACCTTAGAATATGGGACATGACCCCATTAAAAAAAAAAAAAAAACAGGTACGACTGGGGCCCCACTTTCCGACGAACGAACGGGTCGACTCCAGGATGTTGATGTCAATTTCTATCATACCCATAGACTCCATGGGACTGCCATAGGACTGCCGAGAAACGGCCAGGGGTGGTGCCAGGGTGGTACTTTGGAGGGTATATAATCACTGGTACTGTTCCCATCTTCGGCACTCGGAGACTCCACGATGTGTTCTTTCGTCCCATCTGGCTATGTGAGGGACATGATTTTACTCGTCCAAACGGTTGAGAAGAAACATGCCAAATCCTGTACTGTAGACCATTGCAGACCTGTTGACCCACCAAAACGCCTCCTGCCACTCCCTGAAACCACCATCCTATATAAGTAGAAACTAGTCCTGAAAGGATGACCATCTTAAACAGCTGGTCTTCACTCCAAATCGCAGCAAGCTGCACGCGACCCTTGGGATCTCCGGTCCAGCATCTTGAGGTTTGTAGGGTGAGGTTTTTGACCCCACACAATCCCACAGGGGTCCCAATCACTCACTGAGAGGGTGTTTGGGTTGGGAGACCGTTGTGAGAAAAAACAGGACCTTCCAAGTCTGGTGGTGTTCAGAAGCCCTTTCAGGTGGTGAACCTGGGCACCGGACTGGTCAGGAAACACCTGTAGAGTCGGGTGATCTAGGTATGTTTCAATCAACCGTCGACATGAGAACTCTTTGATCACCGAAGAACTCCAGTGGAACATGCGGATCGACAGATTCATCGGATTCGACCACCACACTCCATGCTGGGACCGACCCAGTCACTAACTCATTGGATCTCTCGAACCGTCACTAGGTCCACCAGTCCCCCAGCAGATGTGGAGACGATGGCGATAGACGGTTTGGTTGGTTACCGGGACTTGATGCCAATACCCTAAGCCGCCCCAACTGACCATATGCCAGTCAGTTGAAGCTCGTGCACCTCCAGTTTTGCCCCACCATCTGCGCCCCCGAAGGGGGCGAAGTCCACGTTGTCGACACATCGATGGGACGAAGGAAGACCGACCCCGGGCGCCGGTTCCCTTCACGGGGGCGCACGCACGAAGGGAGGAAGGAGTGAGTGGGGTGCCCCAGTGGGTGCGCCGACTTCACATCCCCTCAGGTGGATGGGTGGGGCTCAAAAACAGTGGAAGGAACTGCTCGTGTGTATACACCACCCGAAGCCAAGCATGCCAACTATTCCAAGCCGTAATGATGGAAGCAAATGGTCGCCATGTGCCCCGCTTTCCAGGTGCAAAAAGGGTGGTTTCTCAAAGGGGTTGTATACTGTATTCATCTCTATTCCCTAAGGTTCCGAGCACAAATGTGGCACCCGAGTCGCGGGCAAGATGTGAACGCTGGGCGCCAAGCTTGCCAGTCCACTTGGTTTGGAAAAAAATGGCAGCCATAGCCACCATGCCGCCTACACAGGCGGACGAACGCCGACGTTTTTAGAGTCTCGACGAGTCTCAACGATGACGTTGACGAGTCTCGAATTCTTCGAAGCAGCCAGAATTAATAGCCCATGACATGACTAATGGGACTGCCCATATATGCCGATCAATGGGGAAGATTTGGGAACATTCTTCATATGAGGCAGTTTTTACGCCCTTGTGGGTGTGCATTGAAAACACCTGCACAGGTTGCATGACTCCCCCCCTGTGTTCCCACATTCTAAAACATCTGTAGCATCCTGTATAGTCAAGAAAGGGAGCCCTGGGAGGACCAGAATGGCGATGCCTTGTTGATGTCTTGCCCGGTGAATCCCAGCTAGTCAAGGAAGCCAAAGGCCCCCGTTCGGTCTACGGTTTTAAGTCTTTGAAACCACTGGTTATACCAGCCAAGCTGGGCCTAAAAAGGGCTTTGCAAGAGTCGGTGGTCACTTGACCTTGTGCAGCTCGTGCAACGACCGGCTGACCAGGTCGAACAACAAACACCTGGTGCCCGTACACAGTGGATCCAATATCTATAGGAGGCAACCAGTACTTCCAAAGACTGGTAATTAGACCGGAAAAAAAAACAGAACTGGTTCTGCCTGGATAGGGTAGGACCGGGTAGGACATACCAAGCTGATCTGGGTGAGGCTGTGGGGAGGATTCTGAGAAGTCCGGACGCCTTCAGTAGGAAAGACCGAACATGACAGAAGTTTTTGCGTCCGCCCGGAACATGTTCAGAACCCTTTTCCACCGAATGTGTGGGAAAATCCAAGTATCCTAGGTAGTAGGTCTTGTCTGTGGACTCTTGCTCAATAAACCAAACAAGCCCTCCTTATGAAAATGCTTTACATGGCACATGGTTTTACAATCTACTATGTCTGGGGGGGTTATTCATCAAGGGTCTACATTAAAGGTTGAACATCGATCAACATATCAGCCCAACAATATCCAACAATCAATGCATGGAATATCTATCTATCTATCTATCTAATCTAATCTAATCTAATCTAATCTAATCTAATCTATCTATCTATCTATCTATCTATCTATCTAAACATGTCGACCAAAAACATCCAAAGGCGTGCCTACTGGATGGGACATCACCCAACCAGCTGTTCGATGGGTCAGAACCCGACGTAGTTCGGCTATCCTAGGCAAGGGTACCCCAGGTATTCCAGGTCCTCCTTCAGGTTACTGGATACCTCTGTTGCTTCCACCCCCTTCCAGGTCCACCCCCCCCCCGCGGTTTCGAACACCCCCCCCCCCCCCACCCCCGCGGTTCCACGGTTCTTCTTTTCTCCGGACCATTCCGACACCCGGGGTCTCCCTGAGGTTTCACCTTGTCGCGGGGTCGGTCGCGGGGTCCGGCCGCTTCAAGTCAAGGGGCCCATCAAGTCAATGCCTGGGACCGTCGACTTCGGTGCGCGCGAGGTCGGAGCGGAGCAGGTGATGGAGCCGTGAAGGTGCAAGATGTTCGACTTCAGAAGTGAAGGAGGCGTGACTTGCTGTTTTCATAGGATGATCTGGATGCACCTATAAGAGTGTTTCTGAGAACGCCCATCGCAGGTGGCCTTAGTCGCTGAGTCGCAGCTGAGCTTCCCAATCAAAAAGGCAAAAAGGTCGTTCGGAAATCGGCTGAACTCAACGACCCAGTGGACACTGGGTCTACTGGGTTTATATACCCAATAGCTGAAACATTCCCATAGACTCCATGGGACTGCCATCTATGCCGATCAGTTGGGGTGGTGCCAGGGTGCGGATCCTTAGGGTGCATGGATGTGTCCTTGAGGTCGCAGCGGCGTCCGATGCAGAAGGGTCTCAGTAAAATAATAGGACAACCCATTACCCAAACGCTCCATGGGACTGCCGATCAATTGACCCCCCCTGGCCACCCCAATGTAGGCATATATAATATGGCAGGTCTGGCATACATGGAGTCTATGGGTTATGGGTGGTTCCCCTCACAGCCGCTTCCGTGGAAGAATGCAAGAATATACTGAACCAGAACTGTTTCTGGAGGTTTCTAGAGACTTGGACACCTGTGTTATCCGATCTCTCCTCCTTCTTCCTCACCATTCTGCCATAGAAATTGACAGGATTTGACAGGTCTTTTGGGAGTTCTTGTGCTTTTTTTTGAGGGGGCAGGTGTAGGAGCAGTCTCGAATAGAATACATCACCTTGAGATCCGATTTCGGTCTTTTCCACCTGGTCGCGGTGCCGCCTCGCCACGCCGCCTCGCCACCATCGCACGACCGGCCGGTGCCCGATCCCCGGGCCTGTTTCGATACAGTCTGTGAGGTGGTGGTTCAAAGGTGGCCTCAAGGCAAACGCGGCCCTCCGATTTCGGAACGGGTCTTGGTCACCGGTAACGAACCGTCGCCGTACCTCGAGCCGTCATTTTTGTTCGAAAAGCAACGGTACTAACAACGGTATAGTGACCTTTTGAAGGTTCCTTTTCGTGACCCTTAGGAGGCTTAAGTGACCGAACCCACCAGGTGATCAAGTTCGGTCACGAACTGAAGAACCAGGTTATAAGCGGTTTCCATCTCATCTTCATTCCCCACCAAATCCCCATCAAAGGTCAACGGCTTTCCACTCTTCCTGGGTCGCCTAAAGGAGAAGACTTCCCGGTCCTTGGGCTGCACATTGCGCACTCTTGCTCTCTCGCTCTATGCGTCCGAATGGATGGTGCCATTCTGTTTGGCAACACTGCAGCATGTGGCAACACATGTCCCAAGAATGAATGTCACATTGCTCGGCTTGCAAGGCGAGATCTCGGACCCCATCCGGGCACCGGCAACATACAATTATTAGTTCGCATGCACCTTGACAGATTGAGCCTGTATGTTTTTTTCCACCAGCATGAGAGATAGGTACGAAGACCGGGAAACATGGCAGCCAACAAAGCCTTCAATTGGCAGGAAAAATGCAAGCTTTCTTTTTCCAAGGGCCCTAGTCACCACACTTCAGGCAAAACGCCTGCACGGCTTCAACAACGGCCTTGTTCTTCGCCCACCCAGCTACTCCTTCACCCAGGCACTGGAAAAGCTCCAGCTCTTGACGCGGTGTTGGGCGGCTGACATTTCCTCCGGCGGATGCCGGCGGACGCCGAGGGACGAGGGACTGAAAATGGACCGGTGTGCGCCCGGGCGCCTTCAAAGACCACGAAGGGAATGATTCACCAGGTTTGGGGTCAAAGCAATGGACTTCTTTGGATCACATGGCATTCAGTTCAATGGTTCTTGAAATCCTAGGGGGTGTCGTTTCATCTTGGTGTAAGTCCCTAAGCCCACACTCGCGCTTCTCCTTGTTTTTTTCTGCGGGCCCTCCGTGAACACGAGACTACGGCGCTTCCGCCCGATTCGTGGTGGAATGACCTCAACCTGAAGTGGACTTAAAGGTTGGATTTGAATGGATTAGAGGTGAGGTGGAATGAACAACCTTTCAGCTAAATCCTTCATCCATGTTTTAATCCAAAGAAGTGTAAAATTATGTAAAAGCAGGTTGTCCACTACTCCTGGGTAGGAAGCCCACACCTATGTTCCACGCCTGAAGGGACGCTCTCCATCGACAGCATTTCTGGATCCTCGCTCGCCTTTCCCAAAGCCTGCCAACAACAATCCGTTGCGAGCTGGAAACTCCAGTTAGATCTCTGGTGATCAAATGTGCTTTGGGCATTTTGGGTCTATCCTATTACCAGTAAGAGTGGATGATGGCTAGCTTGCAGGCCGACAGTTCCCAAAATAGTGATCACTTGCACATACCTTCGAAGGTGATTGGAGACTAGTTATGTCGGCGCCAGGAAGGTCCAATTGCCTTCTGAGAAGGTGTTCAGTGGATCCATAGGGATAGCTATAGAGATCATTGTGATGACGGCTCTACAGGTCAGTTTGGACATCCGGCCCATGCCCTGCTCGTACCGGCGCTGGAAGTTGATCCCAGGAACCGGGAGTCAAGCTCATCTTCCTGGAGTCTCAGTTCGTACCTCGGAAAATGGGTACAAGTACCTTTTTTTTTTTTTTTCGAGTCATGTCTCATTTTACTAAGATTTTCTAAGGTACTTTGGAGGGTCCAGGTTGCGTCACGGAACCGGAAGATTCACCGGAAGAGTAACCCCATGGATCCCAGTAACCAGGAGCCCTCTCTCTCCGTTTGTCTTGAATGGGTGGTTCACGGACACCCAGTCAAACCTCTAAGAGGCATGAATAGACACCCTGACATCATCATGGAAGTCCCCTATCCCAAACACGACTAATGGGACTGGCCTATTTATCGGTTGAAAAGGGGTCATATGCAAATATGCCGGTCCCATGGAAGTCCTCTTATGGACATGACATGGAAGTCCCCTATAGAAAGACCGTTTCCCGAAGACCACACCAAGCGACTGACCTTCACTCCACGAAACGAGGGTCCACACGGAGTGGTCCGTCTGACGGGTTTCTCAGGGGTGACACGGGGGACTTCAGGGGTTTTGGGTCAAGTCACTTGGGAAGACCCACCCTAGGGCTCCAGTCATACCTCCTATAGCCGGTACGGTATCTAGACCCGAACATGGCACCCACCCTAATTAAACACCGAACCTCAGAAGGTACTACGACTGGAGCCCTATAGGGCCAAGTTGGCCAGCCCAAAGTTGGACATTGAGCGAGAGGAGCTCCTCTTCGGAGCCGGTTGGTCTCCTACGTACGTCTGACCCTACGTACGTCTGACCGTCTCCGCCAAACCTGGTCGTTTGACCTATCCTGGCCCCCCACGTCGGATTGATCGGCCCACCTGCGTCCTGGCACGAGCCGGACGACCTGAGGCTTTCCATCGCGGCGCGATCGTCGAAGCACAGCGGACGAAGCGGGGTGGCTGATGAGGTGCTTGATGGGTCGGGGCTGATGAGGAAAGACCTTTGTGACAAAGGTGATTCTCTTCTTACATCTTCCTACGAAAGCGAGAGAAGATGGCAACTTCAAAAATACCGTCATGATGGTGCTCCGCACTCAAACTTAGGTCTCTGGGATAATATATGATAATTTTGATGGCAATTGCTTTAACCTCACCACTGCAACTACCTGAAAAAAATCAAGACACATGCAGGCCATGCCTAAATTAAGCAAGCAACTGGTTCTTGCCTTCGGCAGGAAGAACACCCCCCCCCGGCGGCCTCCCCTTCACGAGGTAAACAACTCAGCTGGCTGTGCATCGAGCGACAGAAACTGCCGCTGCGCATCAACGTCGCCCAAGCCAGAATCAAGGCCACGCAGCTGATGGACCTGGAGCCAAGGCACCTTGACATGGCCAACTCGGCAACCACTTGAGGTGGAACACTGTGCTCTGAGCAGTCTCTTCAAAGTGGTCTGAGTGATATTGATGTGGTTCTTTCAATCCATGATCACAGTGATGTTGTGAATGCTCTTGACATACTCAGAATATGCCAGACTTGGGCCTTTCTGTCCCACGAGAGCACTGCTTTCAGCCAAAAGAAACTGCCCGAAAGGCCCGAGCTGCGGAAGCCTGATTTGTTCATCGATGCAGCGGCTTTCATGCGATTTCGACAGCTGGGGGAATCTCCGAATAGCTTCTTGCTCCTATAGTAGCAAGGCCAGGAGCCCCGATTCGTAGCGTCCTTGTTCCGTTCGGTTCGCGATGCCCGACATGCTCCGTTCGTAGCGAACATTGCTCCTATGAGTTCGGCACTGGTAGACCGTTCCATGTCGAAGCACTGCACCTTCTGGTCCTTCGGTGTCCCCGTTAAACCCGTTTCGAGCTCCGAGTTCCGCCCCGCCCCGTCTCCGACCCGGTGACCGGTGGTGTTCGACTTTCCAAGACCCACCCCAACCATCTTCTCGGCCAGGAGCCCTAGGGCAAAATGCTCCTCTTCTCTGGTCAGTCATGACCCGTCAATCCTGTCTTCGCAAAGCGCTTTTGGGTCCAGTCCACCCAACAAAACATCAAAGACCGGCAAAGCAGGCAGGCCTTTTGAAGATATACCAAGATCTTCCGACTATGAAAAACATACTGTATGCCTTTTGGCTGGTTTTATACACAAAAAGGCATAAATGTTGCATAGTTGGAAGATCTAGGTATATCTTTCATTGCTTGCCCCTTCATGCTCCTTTCACAGCCCAGAAAAAGGTCTCTCAAATAACCTGGGGATTGGTTTGACCCCAAACCCCTCCAAAGGAAGGCGCCAAAAAGAGACTGCTAATACGTGAAAAAGGGAAGCCCTGCCCACGTCTGGCGCAGGCGAGGACATTGCCGTCTGGCCAAGGGAAACCCGTGAGGTACTTTGTGGTTGGTACATGGATCAAAATGGTGCGAAACGTGTTCTTTTACCGAAAACAGCTCGCAAACTCTGGACGTCCAAAGATATGTGCAAGATTCCTGGCCCACCATTGCTTTAATGGTCTGAATCCCGAACCACCATATAACAACCATTAATTACTATAAGGATTTTGCACTACAAAACAAGGTCCACCATTCTTCCTAAGATTTGCTGAGGAAACCAGATATTCACCATAAGGGGATTCACCCATAGAAACAAACTATATACAGTGGTTCCAGAGTAGATGGCACAGACCTCAAGATGTCCTTTACATGGAGGTTCATATAAACCACCTCTTGGGGTCTGTGCCATCTTCTCTCAATCCACTATATAAGATTATAATAAGATGATATCAGCAAAAACAGGTCTTACATTCGAAGGCTGGGGTCGGGATTTGCTGTGTTTTCCGACCATGTTGCCAATTGCATGGAATAACATAAAGGATGCCTTGAGGAAACAAAACAATCAGAACGGTTACACTTCTGAGAGTAATGCAGTTGATCAATAACCCCCCAAGACTGGACATGTAAACCCATTTCGGGAGACAAGGGGCCAAGGGGGTTACATTCGTTATGCAGTTATGCATTAATCAACAGCCTACCCTACCCAAAACTATAAGCTCCACATGCTCCAGGACCTTCAATTTGACCCTTTGATCTCCCAGAATGAGGTCACTTAGGTCTGTACAAGGCCACTTAGAGACTCCAATTCGAGGTCACGCACTGCAGGTCCTGGTTCAGGGAAAAACAAGTTAAAAAAGGGTAGCGCCGTCGCCGGACATCTCCAAACATCTCCGACCGGCAGTGACACCAGCGGTTTGCAGAAGACCTCGGTCCTTCTTCGGAACCCTTGTTCTTCAACAGCCGCAAAGCTCGCTCTGGAGGCCATCGCTACTAGGGTGGAGGCCCTAGCTATTAATTCGGGCCTCCTTCCATTCTTGGTTCCTTTCCCATACACTCCATGGGACTGCTGCCATAGGACTGCCACCCCATTAAAATCCATTAAACCCCCCTGGCACCACCCCTGGCCTGAACTCTCGGCATATATTCAGTCCCAGGCAGGTCGCGTCGCGTCGCGACGGGGGGGTTGCTGGGAACCCAAGGCCATCGCTGGATTTCTTCACCCCATCCACTCCTCACATCGACCCTTTTTCGGCGCCCAGATCCGGCCGGCTGCCTGAAGGCTATGCCGATGTCGCTCATGCGAGCGACAAGGCCCAGAACGGCCCTCAGCCTTTCAGAAGGGTCTCAGGCCATCTGGAGGCGGTGCCCCTCTTGGCCAGGTGGATGAAAAGGGCTTTCTTCCCATCCTCCTCACAAAGAACGCCAATCGTGATGAGGATCTTCTTATATATCGATGTGACAAGGAATGGCTATTGTTCATTATTTATTGAAAAATACGAGGCAGTTCAAAGGGGTCTCCAAATAGTGTCTATTATAAAATCTATCAGGCTAAGGGGCGCTTAATAATAATAATGATGATATACTTGTTTCAGTTGAACTAGATATTGTGTTAATTGACCATTTTAGTTATACGATCTATGATGTAAACACATTGTAATCAATGACATCTTCCATGCTATACCCATCTTCAATCCAACAGCCGTTTTCCATTCATCGTTTTCCCTCCATCCGTGTGCCGTCCTCGTCGATCTCCCAGAAGCACTCGTCGACTTCCAACTCACATCCAGGAATCCCCTCGAAGAGCACTTCTCCTCTCACCTTCACCGACACCTGCCGTCACGGTAAACCACCCCGACGGCGCGGACGTCTAAGGCGTGAAGGCGTGTGGGTCGGAGGGGAGGGAGGGGACTGGGCCTTGGATCATGGAAGGGACACTGGACCGGCAGGTCTTGGGTTTTTGCATGGCTTTTCTGGGGGACACTTCAAGGGAAAGGTGGGAAAGCTGTGCAGATCGGCCCTGAAGTCTAAAAGATGTGGGCTGAATTGTTGGGTGCAAGGATGTATATCTTCTAGGGCTCCAACATGCTCCAACCACCTCCGTTTCGAAGATGGTTGGGGTGGATGCGGAGGGGGGGTCTAACCACCGAACCTGAGGATATGGGCCAGGAGCCCTAGGGATTTTAATATGAACCTGGTACCCCTGAAGAGTGATAAATATCACTCCGTTTTGTAATTATCAGTCTTTTGGAAAGTGGTGTGACAAAAAGCACTCCGGAGTGAGAATAGTTGCTCCAGAATGTTTGTTTGTTGCTCCGCAACGTATCTTGAACTCACAGCGAACGTTGATTGAACGCAAAGTGAAAGGCACTGCGAACGCAATCTGAACGCAATTACGGTTGGACTGATTTTTGTCCACTCCGGAGTGCTTTTCTGTCACACCACTCTCCAAAAGATTAGAGTGATAATTTATCACTCGTCAGGGGCACCGGCAAGACTCATGACTCAGGTGTCCAATTGCCCATACTTCGATCCCCCCCACCCACTGAAAATTCCTCAGCTTCCGGATTCTCTTGTTCTGTCAAGCAGCTCAGTTGGGATGATAGACTCGAATGATTCCCTACCGGTCGAAGGGTTCCTTCGACATCCACCGATTCTAGGGCAGTTGCTACCGAAAAACAGAGGACGTACACGTGTTTTACACACGTTTTGCATGGGTGGGGATTCATCTGATCCACTTGGGAGCTGCGCGTCCAGATCCACCTGACGGAGAGCGAAGTGAGCGCTGATGTCCTTCTTGGTGATGTCATTTCCCACGGGCGCTGTCACCAATATCTCCATACCTTGGAGCTGTCCCAGGACTGGTCTGACCATCCCTGGCTATGCCAGGGTGGTTGATGAAAAGGGGTCATTCTAGGGCTATAGGGCGTATGATGTTGGTCTTTGTTCCCAAACAGGTCGTGTCTGGGTTGCAGCAGCCGCTGAGTCGACCCATGTCCGTGTTAGCACGTCCGTTGAAACATGGAAAAAGCATGGTGAGAAAAAGAAGGGAACACCTGTTCTGACTCCGGTGACTCCGTAGCCGTTTGCATCCCTACTTAGATGGCGCCTTTGTTAGACTTAGCATACTGATGCTTACAAATCTTATAGTTAAGTTATGGTCTACTTACACACAATCAAAAGGGTTTACTCTCAATTCAGCTGTTTCAGTTGAGTGGGGTGCGCCCAAATCATCCCAACTAAAGGTTGACGGGTTAAACAGTTGAACATCAACATCCCTGACACCACTAATTACCCAGTTAAGCCATTGAGACCGTTGCATTGACTTCCCCCAAACATATATCACCACGCATGGAGAAGGTGGTATCGATTCCCCAAACTGACCCATCTGGGATTCTAGACTTCGCTCTCCCAAACGCTCCATGGAGTCCTGCCACAGGACTGCCGCCCTGAAGGGAAGCCGACCCTTCTGGCACCAGCCCTGGCCTGAACTCTCAGTATATCCGGGCGCCGGCCACGCGTCCACCCTACTCCCCTCCCGTCCTTCCTCCCTCTCCCGTGTCCGGCGCCCGGCGCCCGGCTGTCAGGCGTAAGCCTCTACCAATCCCAGACAGGTCGTGTCTGGGATGCTTCGTTTGCCCCATGTCCGACCGACCAGTCAGACCGACCTGGGCACTTGGTGCTTTTGTGATTCGGTCCCCGTTTGGCCTCCGTTTTCGTACCGAACCTGAGGTACGGTGGGACTGGGGTGGGTGCCAGGAGGGTCTAAATACCGAACCTGAGGAGGTACGACTGGAGGTGTAGGGGTCTGCCGCAGGCCGGTCCGCGACCCACGTCCCATTTTCTCCAAGAGACCCCTGCGCTCCCACACGTAGCGCCCCTCCTCGTCGGAGCCGCCCGCGCCGACGTCCTCGCGGCCGTAGCCCAGCTCGTCGGCCGCACAGCGCGGCAGGCGCCTGGCGGGCGAAGCCGCCGTTGCGGGTGGGCCAAAGGGTGGGAACCAAGGTGGGGTGGTTTTGCCACACCCCCCCGGCCAAGATCTCTAAGGGGCTATCAATAGAAGAGGGGCCTCTTGAGGGTCCGATGTGACATGTCCATACCGTAGCCTTCCATTTGACCTTTAAAAAGAATCTAGGGGGCCAGTGCCAGTTGTGGATTCACCAGCTGACGAGGTGCAATTGCCAAATAGAGACCGATTTGGATGTGGACGAGACGGAATGCCAAAAGCAGGCTAAAGTTCAACACGACATCTCATCTGATACCAAAGGGTATACTTGTTTGACGTGTAAATACATAGAACCTCGGCATATGGAGACGTCAAACCTCTTCATTCATATCAACAAAGGTTGAAGGACCCCTAGTTCGAGTATCCCAGTTCGGTAGCCCAGGTGACAGGGGTCCTAAAGGTCACTCTTCGATCACCTCTCTTGGTAATACGGGATCCCGTTTCCACTCCAACACGACTGCCAAAGTGGCCAGCCATTTTGCCCCACACTACTTATAGGCTTCCAATGGGCACCCCGCCAGGAGGGTCCTGGTATACTCTGGTGACTGCAGTTCCCATCATCCAGCCGTGGACTGCGGGACTGGGGAAACTCAGCCGTGACTCTGAGACTCTGCAACTCCATAGGTTTCCCCGGTCCCAACCATAACACCCTAGGGATCCAAGTACCTTCTCAGAAGGCACTTGGACCCTCCAAACCCACCCCAAACACCTTCTGAGAAGGTACTTGGATCCTTAGGGACAGTTCTGGATGTTTCCCCCGGAACCTGGAACGGGTCCGCGCGGAAGAGGCCAGCGCACCCAGTGCGAACGCTGTGGCCTCCGGAACCACACAAGGAGAAAACGGGGAAAACAAAAGGCACCTTGGAGTCTCAAAGCATTTTGTAAAAAGAAGAGGCTTGGTGCATCCAAAGTTTGATGGCTGTTCTCAATTCTCCACTCCCTAAGGATCCGAACGGACCCTCCATGGGGGTCGGGGTCGAACCCTTTAGGCCCCTCATGTACCCGAACCAAACCCTGGTTTTGTTTCGGGTGCGGATCCTTAGGGCTTGTCAGTTCCAGATTTGGTTGAGAAAATCGAGCCACCCCAAGGCCTATTCTGACAAGTCGAAGCCCGATCAGCATCCAGCAGCAGTCAATGACCTAGGAGTTGTCCTATATAAGATCTTCAAGCGGCATTCCGCATCCCGTGATGCTATATGATCCCTAGAAGTCGTGGCCCACCATCGTTTTAATAGCCAGGTCATCCCGAACCACCATTGTTTTACAAAGGGCTTTACACCATTTAAAAATGGTCGACTTGACTTCCAGGGCGATCCCATGAAGGTGGTATGAAACTCTTGACGTCCAACTTCGATTTGCTGATTAGTAAGCAGGACAAAAACACAAACATATAGTCCCGCCCTATGCAAATGGATTCCCCCACATTGAGGCAGCACATCAAAACCATCTCCCATGCAGCGAGCAAACAACACATATAAAGATGACATCTCAAGTGTTCCCTCCCAAAAGCATCATATATATATATATATATATATCAACAAGCACCAAAAACGAAAAAAAAAAAAAAAACACATAACCCCTACTAAGAATCCTTGGACCCTCCTAACTGGAGGGTTTGGACCCTGCAGAATGTAGGGGTTTGGACCCGAACCAAACCTTCACCGAACTGAGGGTCCTTGATTCTTAGGGTAACACATATTGTCATCATGGATAGGATTTACGGGATGTATATACTCGTCGCTGATGGTAATCGTTGAGCATACTTTCCACACATTATTTCGACTCCCAGTTGCTCTTTGGAAGACTCCCAGTTCTCAATGGACTGGCTGCAGTTCCGGCCGGGTGCGGAGTCACAGTGCCCATCATTCGGATCCACTCACAGTCTGATTCACAGCTCCCATGCGTGGACGGAATTACTGGAAGTCTGGATGTATTGGTGGTTTCTTATATCCCTGAGGATCGAAAGTTAGCTCTATATGCTAACATTTGGGGTTGTGTCTTCTGGGGCTCTGCGACCTGTGAGGTCCGACCTCACCCTGTGAGGTCCAGGGTGAGGTCCGGAATTGTATATACATTTCAGGTACCCCAATCTGTGATTCGACAACGTCTTCAAATAACACGATCAATAGAAACGTATGCATATCCTGAGATCATTTCTATTTGTGACCTATGTGTGGTCATGGATCGTCAGGGTATCCTATAGGGCTCTTGACCTACCTCCTGAGGTTCGATGGTTGGGGTGGATGCCAGACAAGTCGAACCACCTTAGGGATGGTTTTACGCTCCACGTTTTGTGGATGTTTTCCCTAGGGCTCCCCCATATCCTCAGGTTCGGTGGTTAGACCCCCCATGACCCCCCCTGGCATCCACCCCAACCATCTTCTCCTCGGGCCAGGAGCCCTAGGGTATATATATATATAGCCCGTGAGATTCTCACGGAGCATACGTGGTAAACCGCGGTCGTCCTCCGATCCGACTGCGCTTGAGTTCTCCGACAAAGACCCCCATCAACGACGCCCGATGCGACGAAGAGAATGGGTGAACATCTCCCAGACACTCCATGGGACTGCCATATACCAGGACCCACAGTCGGGGTGGTACCCCGAATCACATCTAAGGGGCTATCAGAAGCCCCTGGCCCGGGTGTCCTGCTATGGAGTGGTTTGGGGGGGTGCCAGGGGATCCCATGGAGTGTTTTTGGGGGTATGGCACTCATGTGGCATGTGTATCAAAGTCCGGCGCCCTGGACGTGTTTTTACTGTATGGTGCGATGAGGTAATGACCCTCCCGGTTTCTGTGGTGGTTTTGGGGTGTTGAATTGTTTTTTGTTTCTGGTTGGGTCTTAGTTTGTGATTGATCTGGTTCGGGCAGCTGACCCTTCTCAACGAATGCTTCACATCGTTCGCACCCCACCTGCCACTTCGCAGACTGCGGTGGTGCCCTGCGCAGGAACCGTGCCGAGCAAGTGGATCGAAACGCTGACACAAAGAAAACCATGGGAATCATGCAGTCCCCAAACAAACCTATAGTTTTTTTTTTCTGTTGTTTTGCCTACAGCATCCTACAGCACTTTCTGAAATATGAACTGCAAAGAGAATGATGACTATTATCATACTTCAGTTGATCAGTTCCCGGACCGCACCCAACCGCTCTATGGGACTGGAATCTATGCCTACCCCTGGCCTGATCGGCATGTATTCCCATTCGTCGCGTCTGGGATATAGTGAATCTTAAGCTCCCCGAAACACTTCCCGTACATCGGCTGTTGACCATGTCCGCTGAGCCGCCGAGCCTTTGCATCCACCGGTCGACCGGGTCGACGTGTGTGGTCGAACGGGAACCGGAACGGGTCCGCGGATTCGGGTCCAGGCTCGCGTCTGGGCGACCTTGCTTCAGGGGCTTTAGGGGCGCCCAGGAACCGGGAACATCCACCTCCCCCTTGTAACCCCCAAGGTCAAAGCCAGCCCCTTCTTGTCCAAGTGGCACGCGAGGCACAGCAGGAGCTCCGGGCGGGACGCCGTGAGCTGTGAGTGGCGCAGGAGCCGCCGCGCGCGTCCAGTGCACAGGTGCAGTGAAGAGGGTCACCTCAAGATGTTCAATCCATCTACCCAAACGCGAAGTCTGGACCCGAATCCTTACCAAGAGAGGTTAAGTGACCTGAACTAGGACCCTACTGGGGTACCTATATAAAATAGTCTATAGGGTCCTTCAAGTCGGACCCGAATCCGAACTGGTCAGGGCTCAGGCCTATAGGGCCGAACCAATCCCTATACCTGGGGCCTCCGGTGGGGCACAATTTTTGACGAGAGATGGTTTTCATCCAAGTTTCGCCGAGAACAGTAAAAATTGACGAATCGATGTTTCCACGGTTTCCCATCCCCGCGCCGCGCCCGCCCGCACATGATGGCTCAATGATTTTGACCTCCTTGCCATCGACTTCTGCTTGGTCCTCAGGCGGCCTTCGGTCGTTTGTTTTTCTGGGCTAGGGATGTCCTTTTCTTCCATCTCGTATGCAACAACTTTGCTTTGACTAAGTAGAGTTCCAGCACACGCTGCTGCATGATCCGTGAGTCAACCCTGCGACTCAAGCGACAGCATTTTCCAATCATGTCCTCATTGGCCTCATTTGAGAAGGCCAAAGGGGACAGAAACAACTTACTTGCACATCCTCGCCCAGCAGAGTTTTCAAGAAAGAGCTTCATATCATGTATCACATGCTTGTACATGTGGAGCTTAGGCACCATTGCCCATGCACACACAGGAGCGATTTCACTTGCAAGCCACGCGTACCCGTTCAAGGCACGTGTCCCATGCTCATAAAGCTGCAGGCAGCATCGACGAGTTGTCAACAGATTGTGGCTGAAGAGCACCTTTGAAAATCTGGACAATGACAAGCTTACTTCAAGCATTACTTTCAGCATCCCTGTGCGCCGTGGATCACTGAATTGGTCCAATGCTGATGGCAAAAGTGCCTCCTGTATCCACTGGTTTACAAGCACGGCATCTGAGGCTTTAATGTTCATCCACGCATAGGTACTCTTGTTGGTCCAGTTGAACAAGGTTCTGCTGAACGATCTCAAGGACGGACTGCGATGATTGGTCATGCACCAGAGCTTGAAATGTCCATGCGCTCTTTGAAGTTGAGTCGGGATATCATTCTTCGCATCCTGCCAAGCAAATAGTTTCCAGGTTATCAATGTGCAGATAACCGAAGCTGTGTGATGGCGATACAGTCCCAATTTCCCAATGTGCATCAAATCACGACGCAAAAACCTTTCAGGTTCTCGCTCATCAAAGGGTATGTCTAGAAAACAAGGTTCAGATTCAGGATCCCATGGCCGAGATCTCCACAATGTTCTTGCCCATGCTGGTTCTGCACCAACATCTTCATACGGGAAGCGGTCCAACCCCGCATAGCACTCTGCGCACATTGCTAAATTGCGCTTGCGACCTTTTTTCCCATACCATCTAACCAATGACCCCATTTGGGCCAGCCATTTTGCATCGCCTTTCATGCCCAGTAGCGCCACTCTGTACTTCCGTTCACCAATCACCAGCCCTTCATGGTACAACTTCTTGAGCTCCTGTGAAATCTTGTGTACCATAAATTGAAGGAGGTCCGGATGCTCCTTGTACAAAGAACATGGCACCAAAAAGAGTGGCACTCTGCTCAGGAACACATGCTCTTTAAAGTTGGTGCTGGCATAGGCTGCAAGAGGCACTTGCGCTGGACACCCATGAGCACAGGGATATTGTTGTTGCAAGCCGCTGTCGGGATCACATTTGTCACACGTGAAAGCATGGTCATTGTTTCGGTATTTCTCTGCAGAAGAGAGGCCGAAAGGAGACTCTAAAGTCACCAATGCCGTATTGCCCCGGCGAAGGCCTCTTCCCTCGTCGCCGTAGATCACAGCAGGGATAACTGAACCAAAGGTCTCTGTGCCTTCAGGTCCATTGTCTTGGAACAGTTGATGTCCTGGGTGTACATTCCTGTATTCACACCAAAATGATTCCAACAAGTTTTGAACGTCGCAGTCTTCAGTGAACCCACCAAACAAGATCTCGCGGTGATGTGCGATCAGGTAAGTGTAAATGTCGATGGGAGACATGTAGGGCAAGTGAAGCGTTTGCGTACCAAACTTGTATTGCATTTCTGAAATTGGAATCCTCCATTTAAAGCCGTAGCGGTTAATCATGCGATGCGCTGCTCTAGATGCATTTTTGGCACTGCTACTGGTAACCTTCGGCATGCTCAGGTCACTTGACCTCGCTTCCACAGCAGCGCTGCGCGCCATGACATCGATGGATGATGCCGGGACCTCAGAATCAAGCGGCGTTGGGTGGAAAAGTTGTGATTGATAAAGCTGGTCTGTGGTCACCAACCAAATGCCTGTGCTTATACAATTGGGTTCCAAACCCCATCAGCAACGGCTTCAGCAAATGCTTCTGCCAGTGGGCCGGGTCGATACGAACCTGGCCATCATTCCAAATCAGTCTTCAAGGAATCATTCCCCATGAAGGTGCCATGAAAGAAGTTGAAATTAAGGGTGACACTTCATCTTGCTCAATGGTTCTCATGGTGTAATTCAATTGCTAATCCCGCCTTTTTCTCAGAGCCCCGTGTTCCATCGACATCTCTAGAAGATGGATACCCTAAGAGCGTTGATATTTCAACGCCGTGTGTCCAAATTAAACTGTTGCATTGCCTAGGCCCTTCCCCAAACATTTGGCTGGCATGTTGTGATTTGTGAGATGTTGTTTTAAACGTCAACTTAAACATCAACTTCAACAGCAGCAGGGCCCTGCAAGCAATCTACCTACTTCTTGGTTCGCTTCCTTGGGGCCTTAGCACCTTCATCTTCATCTTCATCTGCCAATTCTTCTTTGGCCTTGCCTTTAGCCTTGGCCTTTGCTTTACATTTAGCCTTGGCTTTCGCCTGGCCCTTTTTGGCCGTTCGTTTCTTTTTATTCTCACTCTCATCGCCCTGCTCCTTCTTGGGGTAGAGCTGCCTGAAACAAGGATGTTTAGTTGGGGCAGTTCGGATGGACTAGTACTTGTGTTCAAATCACTTCTTCACAAACCCGCCTCATGCGACCTTCCAATGAGACGGCGTCCATAGCCCTTGGATAAGAAAGCCACTGAAGAATGACTACTCTTGTCCGATTGAGGCCGTGGCTTCCTTTGGGCATCAGCCTGGAGGCTCCCGAGATTTTTCTGCACCCTGGGCAGTGGGTTTGATTCTTGCCATTGATTTTGGGAAGGCGGAAGAAAGCTAAGGTAACCACTGTTTGGTCAGACCATCCACCACGCCATTGGAAAAGCATGTTTGGATCCGACTGTGGATATCCTCAAGGTCGGCAATCGCAGCTTCAATCTTTGTTTTCATCCTGGCACTGGAGCGGGGGCCGGGGGACTTTAAAAAGATAACGCCTTGTGATAGCTATGCGCTTTGTGGCCATTCCCCGACTAATTCTGTTGGAATGTGTTTTGGGGGTATGGCTGGTGGCCACACATCCTCATTGTAACGGATCACTACTGTGAAAACAGTGACAGGCCTAATAGAACATGAATTATCACCAGTCCTGCTCTGGAGGTCTGAAAGGTTACCTTCGGCATACCTGTCCAATCCCTGCTGAAGTCTTGCAATCCTCTTGTCCAAGCACGACCTGGGCTCAAAGAGAAGATTTCCAAGGCCGTCCAAACCATAGATCCTTAATCCTTAGACTTAGATCCTCTTGGTCTGAACATCGATCATGTTGCTGTTGATTGCTGGCTAGGCGCAAGAGTTTTTGAGAAGATGCACTTGGCAGCCCATCGTCTGGCATTTCCGGTAGCCCTGCCTGCTTTCGAAGTGTTCCCAAATGGTCAGCTTCAAGGTCAGCATCGGGGTCTTCTTCATCTTCTGACTCATCGCCTGTAGGGCTATAGCATGCTATAGCAATGGTACCGTTAAATTATGTGTGTGAAGGACCACAGGCACCCGAAAACACATGTTTCCCTACCTTCCTTTTTTTGCTTTGGAAGCTGAACAGGTGGTGCTACCAAACGTTCCCTGTCAGCAGGCTCGAGGGAGCCCTGAGCGCCGCCCTGTTCCGTCCAATTCATCCTGCGGTTCATGGTCACCGAGCTTTTTTTCCTTGGCGAACCATGAGCTGGTGGCAAGAATGTGTGGGTATTTGTTGCTGCTAAACATAGTTGAAGGTTGGAGATTGTTTGCAAGTAAGCGACCTCATCGTTCCCTTGATCGTTTTTTTCAGCCCAGTACAAGGTCTTCTTCTCATATTGGTCCCGCCTCACAACTTCAGAGGTTGGTTTAGTCTTTGGGACTGTTCGCTCGGGAGGCACATCAAAACAAAAAGAGTTGGGCCTCATGTACTTGGCAGGGTTGGTCCGTGCAAATCTGATAACTGCGGAAACCCGTTGCCTTAGCCAGGAAGGTGTTGAAACACAGGCAACTTGTGAGTACAATAACCAATTAATGATTATGTTGCAGTGCATGTTTTGGCTATCGACACCTGTTGACATCTAGTGGTGCAAGTTACTCACTCCATCCCCAATCAGATAGCATCACATCCTTGCTCACGTACTCCCCTTCTATGACAACCTCCGATTCCTCCAGCTCCTGACGCAACACCTCAACCTCTTCAACGAAGGTTTCCTGAGAACGAGAAGCCGCAAGGGCGAAGAAGGAAGCTTGAGGAGAAGGCTCGGTTCCCAACAAGTTCTGGTGGAAAGAAAACATGTTTTTGAATTTTGGCCAATGATCGACATTGTACCCGCAAAGTTGAAAGATCTGCTGCAGTTGTTTCCGCTTCTTGCCACTTGGGCCGCTAGAATGCCAATCATTCACAATTTCTTGGGATACTTTTGTTTTTCCCTTCAATGTTGGTGTCATGACCCGACGAAGACGAGCATTGATTGCATTCTGGGACAACTGAAGCTCACCAGCTTTGGGCCTCAAAGCTTTGGTATCAGTGACCAACGGGATTTGTGATTCCTCTGGGATGCTAGTCTCGGGTTCCACCTCTAGATCAACAGTTTGGCCGCCCTCAGTCGCAGCCAGGTTCTGAAAAGGTTCACCTGGTAAACCCACTTCACCTGGTTCACCTTCACGAGAGTCACCCGTAGTCCCAAGCTCGTCCCGAGCCGTCTCGGCCCACGGGCTCATGAGCAACCTGCGAGGCTGCAGTTCGGCGTCAATACCTGGAACGGTTGCAGGCGTGGCAGAGCGGGCTGGAGTGGGAAGAACATCTGCACGGCAAGATGGACGAGGCTTCCTCTCCAATTCCTGGGATGGGTAAGATCAGACATCCAGTGGGTCCAATGACAGTATTACTCATGGGGATGACTTGAAATGTAGTCCATGGTTTTGTTACGTACGAACATCGTCTAAAAGGGAAGATTGCTGACTTTGATGTAAGGATCAGGTTTGGAATTCCAAGGCCATGGCTATTGTTCATCTTGTTGATCCCACCACTCTTGCGAAGTGATACTTCGGTCAAGCTCCGTCGGTGAAGAGGAATTGATTTCCAAACATTGGTCAAGCTCCTTAATTGGTGCTAGGCATGGCTATGGAGCCACCGCGAAAGCCACACATCCATAGTTCTACTTGTGCACAGCTTATTGAAACACAAGGGACCTATTGTGAATTCCAAAAGGTTCAAAAGGCAGTGAAACATAGCGAAGACATGAACAAACGCATCCTAGGAACTGCCAACTCTTGCTCCAGCTGGTGGTCAGTCTGACTTTTCAAAAAGCCAGATTGCCCTTTGATGGCTGCCATGCCAGTCATGAGGGTGTCACACGACAAACTTCTAGGAACTTCAGCCATGACTGTGAGACGTGCTTGGTCCCCTGTGCCTCCAATCCGTGTGTTTCACAACTATGGGTGGTATACAGAAGATGGCTCACCCTGGTTGCAAAGTCCCTACCCAAAGTATTCAGTGAAGTAATCCAAGTTGTCAAAGATTATGTTTCGGCGTTTGTGCTTTAAAACTTAACATGTTGTCATTGAGCGACATCACTTGTTCACAAAAACACTTCATCGGACAATCAGCCTTTTCTCTTGAAAGCCGATGCCTTCAAGTCGATTGCCCCCCCAAAAGTTACTGTTCTGTTTTCAGAATAGGGCTCAGGATTTGATCAAAAGTACTGTACGCTCAAAATCGCCGAAACGACGGGAAGAATCGCCGAAATGACGGGAAGAAACGCCGAAAAAAAACACACGAGATTCCAGATCCACCCAAATTTGCAATACAGAGGCTACTTGGTGCTAATGTTCCTTCTTGTTCCTTCTATCCCTGCCCTATCCTGAAAGAGACCTATAAAGATCTCAAATGCTCTGCGGTGGGAACATGTTGCGCCCACTCGGCCGGGATCCTACAACGGGATGACCCCATCATGTAAAGGAGCGCATCCTCAAGTTCACCCTCATCCCAGCTTGACCACACAAGCTCGGCCACCACAGCGATGAGATGTACGTCAGGTTTGGCCTCGGAAAGCAACAGTGAGAAAGCTGGGGCCTTAGGGTTGGCTTCTGGTCTGGGTGGGAACAAGAAAGAATCACAGACTTGATTCAATGGCAAAGTCACGGGTGGAATACTTGGCCGAATCTCGGTTTTCATCTCCGCTGTCAGACCCACCAAAGTCGAAGCAAATTTTGGTGTATAGATCCTGAGGGTCAGCCACAAGTTCACCACAGTTGAAGGGGTAATTTGCTTTGGAACCAAAAGACTCACATACCCACAGACCCAAAGATCGAAAGCACTTTCATGTTCAAAGGTGAGCGTCTGTGTTTCTTTCAATGCTTTGGAACCCTGGTACCGCCACTTGCCAGATCCATCTTGGTATTTCACAACCGTTTTCTTTGTTTCATCCTTTGCAAGATTCTTGAGGCCCAGGGTTCCCGTTTGCAAGGCACGGATGGTTTCACTGTTGCTAATGCACATGGTTGGTTTTGGCGTCGGAGCTTTGAAGGCGGCCATCCAAAATTTCGCTCGCCATACCTAGGCATTCAAGGGATCATGAGGATGGGTGTGTTTGGGCAATCATTCCAAAGATACTTTTGCAAAGTAATTTGAACAGGCTCGGCTTGAAGCCAAAGAGCTTTGATGTCCAAAGCACGGAGTTGCTTGAACAACCACTGCATTCGGGGGTGATTAAGGATCGATGACTTGGCAGGGTTCTCAACCAAGAAGACTGAGTCCATAGAAACCACCAAGCACATAAGTAGGACACACCTATCAGCACAACTTGAATTGAACTCATCCAACGCAAGATTAAAACAAAACAGAACATTCCAACACATGTTTGGGGAACTGTTTCATCAGCACCCTGTCCTGCAGACCATTTTGTTTGCAGATCTCACAGGTGGTTTGTATGTTGCACCGAGTGGGATTAAGTCATCCCTTTCCGAAGTTCCTTTATTGATTGAAGACCACGAGCTGCAAACTATGGCCAGAACCACAAACATCTCGGCCCACCTTCCTCGAAGTAGGAGGGCCACTGCAAGCCTTGGATTTGCAAAAGAACAGGTTTTCTTATACAGTTACATAGGTTTATGTTGATTTCCACCTTTGGGCTCGCCCGTTATATATTTGACAGCCTGACTGCCTAGGAACACAAAGCCAGCTTCACCATTGATATCCATGAAGGCACGTTTTCTCCGGTTGCTATGCGAAGAAAACCGGAATCTCCTTTTGTTTTCATGGTCAAAATTGATGTCATATGCCCTGGCTCGTAGGCCCATGCGACGCGCTACTCTTGCCACCCTTGCCACTCCTGCAAAGAGTTCCAAGACCTGTAGGTCAAGGTTGTCCTGGGAGAGATCGCCGAAGTCAAACCAATGGACGAACAGCACAAGCTAGATAAAGTCCTCGGCAGGGATGGTGATGTTATACAGTTATACAATAGATCAACTGGGTGTTTGATTCTGGCCGCATGTCAATCCAAGCTTCTGTTGGACATCCCAGGGTACACAAGCGGCGTATCACCAGTTCAAATTCCGCAGGGGACATAGCTTCAAGTGCTACAGAGAACTTCAAAGGAATTAGTGCGCCGTTTTGAGAAAAACAGCTAAGCAAATCAGTTCTCTCTAGTCCGACATTGCGCACCCAAGAACTTCAAACTCCCAGTTGGATCTCCAAAACAAATCATGGCAGGCAGACACTGGGATGCATTGTGACCACCAGAGCCGCACCCACGAATAAGGGCAGCATGTGGTATGTGCGAACGCTTCCTGTCCAGTCAGCATACAAACATAAAACTTGAGGCCGAGGGTAGGTGACGAAAGCTAGCAGGGGTGCATCCGGACTTGTGGGACATCAAGCGGAGTGAGGCAAATGCTCATGAGGTAAAACGTTGTGAACATGTAAGACACACAAACAGCAATGACACAGCCAACCTTAGAATTGAAGTCCCCGATAATTAAGGAAGCGTGGCTGGACTTTGCCACATTGTTCGATGCATCCGATGTGTTCACGAACCTGTGAGCTTGTTGAATCTGTTGCACCGGATCCCAAAACCTCCACTGCAGTGTGGATGCCATAAGAGGTGCCCAAGAGGTGTCCCAGAGGCAAAACAAAGCTGCTTGCATGATTTGTTTGGTTTCTTCTATCGATGTCGATGTCATGAACATGTGAGCTTGTTGAATCTGTTGCACCGTATCCCGGAGGAGTTAAGCCAAAGTGGATGCCATAAGAGATGCCCGAGAGGTGTCCCAGAGGCGTCCGAGGGGGGAGTTGAACCCACGGGG
>CAXAMN010024694.1:3643037-3688337 GCA_963970005.1 Durusdinium trenchii | reverse complement strand
TGGACGCTTAGGCATTTGTGGTCCCGATAGCGTCTTTTTCTTTACGATGCATCTCGCGCTATACCTACTTGGTACAGTCCTCCCTAAGACACACATTCGTTTTCTCATTGAAAACGCAGGTTCTATGCATTATGATCACTTTACCTTCATTAGAGCCTGCCTTGGCCTAGCACACATTACACGAGACAAGATGACGTGGTGTACTTCTAAAATATCACCAGCTAAAAGACTCCGTCTCTTTTTCCAAAACAATATTCTACACGATACGGTTGACTCTCAAGTCTTGTGCCAAGAAGACTTACAATGGCCGGCTGACTGGAAACCACTGTCCATCCATGACAAAGGGAAGTTCCGTGATGTTTTTATCAAACCTTTCATGCGACCCCTTGAAGTCCTCAGTGACACTGCACTTCGTTACAGCTGGACCAGTTACCATCCTGCAGCGTTACTGTGGAGAATATCGTACTGGCAAACACATGAACGGTTTGCTGTAATAGCAAACATGTTCACTGATAGTTCGGTTCCTGCCTTCCAATGGAGCGATTTTATCCCTGCGATTTATTATCCGGCATGGAGGCGCTTCTTGAGTTGTTTCTACAACAAAACCTCATCTAATCCAGAAAAAGATGCTGTGCTTCGTGATGTCCTCCCCTTATTTCACAACAGCAGTATAAGGGTTCCCTTCCGTTTCTTAACCGACACCGAGGTTTTGCAAGTCTCAGGGCTTAGTCGCAACTTTGCCACTATTTCGCGTCTTAAACATGTCCTGCATTCGCACACAATTCGCTCATTCGTTGGCAACTCTTTCCATCCTAAGCTTATCAGCCTTGCTATTGGCACGCCTGATCATGTTCGAGCATGGATCCAAGGCAAAACTGAATGTTTCTTTGGGGTGGCTTCCCCGGATGACGTTAGACAAGGTTATATCTCCTTTCGACAAACCATTGAAAACAACCTCAAGATGTCGGGCAGAAGCACCCAAATTACAATTGCGCCAGAACCTTACCGACGCATCAACTATCGGAACTTAGTTATGTCATCAGTCAAGAAACCCCCAATTGCTCAACCTATAGTCACGCAAAAGCTGCCACACTACCTCACCAAAGAAGCTATTGACAACAGTAACAAGCAAAGACGAGAGAAGCGTTTTGACATCCTAGGCAAAGAGCCTCTGATCAAGTTTCTTACTGATTTAAACCTCCTTGACTATGCAGAGCAAGCAGCTGTGCCGCAGTGGATTTTCTTCAATGAAGAGATTGTACAAGCCTTATGCACTCTCTCTGCCGACAGTGATGCCCTGAAGGTTTATCAGCAAGAACTACTGCATCATTGTACTTATCACAGAATCGTTCTTTTTCTTCGTCAACTTCTTAGTACAATCAAAACCGCTGACACAGGTTTCATTGTTTGCTGGCTTGCCCATCAGCCGACCCATGTGAGATATCTTGGCCCCAGCCGAGCTGCAAACCTATATTTATTGCGACTCCAAGACACGCTTGAGATTCTGCTCTTCAAGCATGGTGGAGACCCTGTGCGTATTCAACAGCCTTTGCAATCGTCCCCCTGGTATCGCTCCATGTTTGGTTTCCAAACAAAACCCCAGGGAGTTGGAACAGAATGCATATGCGCCTTTGCAATCCAACAAGAACGCATATGTACAATCACTGAAAAACCATGGACGCATAGTTTCGTTGAGCCAGGATGTGCTTTGTGGCGACTCTCCCACCTTTTGCTAGCAGCAGAGAATAATGTATGCAAGGAACCCTTTGCAAACGTTTGTCACCTTGGGTTAGGGAACTTTCCTGTCGTTCTCATTGGGGGATTACTTCAGGATTGGTGCCTTAGCATCTGTCCTGAAAGCGCACGGGCAGCCCACCCACGACTCCAAGAAGCTATCTGGCAAGCAGATAAATTGCCCAACTACTGTCTGCTGCTCATCCATCAATTGGAAACCCCTGAGGCCAGCAATAGTGAAAGACTGATCTCCCTGACGCCCACACCACACAACCAGCATCCAGTTCTCCCAGAAATCAGTGTAACAAAACATGCCGCTGCTTGCATCCCAACTGAGGCTTGTATTGATGATTGTCAGCTTATGACGCTAAAATCAGTTTGGTACGCCTGCACGCAAGGAGAGATTTCAGCAAAGATTTATCACAGTGCTAAGGCACTGCTACACGCTGAATGACGCGATTATGTCATCTACCCATTAAATCTCTCCGATTAGTGCAGCGTACCCTCTCAACAGGCCTCAAAGCAGCATATTGGCACACCAACCAACGAACAAATGCATCTATTACGCATGTTTCCTCCCTCCACTTCCTTATACATTTTATCTACCCCCGGCTGCCATACCGGCAGATCATGGTTCAGGACCTCCTTAATGTGTGTGGCTTTGACGACAATGTTAACTTGTCTGATGCTCTCCTCTCTTTACGAGTCAATATTGGCAAGTTCACTGACTGTATAGTCACAGACCCGTCCGCGACTGTCGACGACACTTCGTTCATCCTTCCAAATGAAGTACAATCCCTACGCCACATCCCCACGAGGTTCTGGCAACTCTGCCACAAAATTCTACAATTCCGGGAGCAGAGACCTAGTAATTTGCCTGTCTCTGTAAAAGGAATTCACTCTTGGAATCTCAACAGCTGGTCTCCTGGACTTCCCACCAATGTGCACAAGACTTGGATAGTCAAAGCTATGTTGAAACAGGCCCCTGTATTATTACAGGAAACAAAATGGGATCAAGCCAACCTCCAATACTTATCCCACACGTGGCCTGACATCAAAGTAGTTGCTACTTTAGCCAAACACAATCCGGGTGAGCAAGCTGGAGTTGCGATCCTGTTTCCTCCAGGATGGAAGGTCCTAGAAGAACGTATCTTGGTTCAACACTACGCAGTTGCTGCCCGCGTTGAATACCAATCCAACACTCTACAAACCATTATTGCATTGGCTGATTATCCAGTCTTTGTAGGAGGAGACTTTAATCGGTGTGATCAAAATCATTTTCACACGTGGGATGACTTCCTAGTGCAGGCTGGACTCACTGATGTTGACCCTGCACTTCCTACTTACAAGTACCACGACCAGGAATCCTCGCTTGATAGATTTTTAGTACCTAGTCTCTTCCTTGACGCAACGCAACTATTTGCTTGCATTTATGGCAGGTACCGGATTGATACTTGCCATCACAAAGCTCTGTTGCTCAGGCTAAAGATGAAACCGCGACTTCGACCACATCCACAGTCTGAAAAGCATCACGCAATACCGACTCAAGTTTTTCTTGATCCAACGATCGCATCGGAAAGTCCACAAGCAGTTACAAGACAAGCTTCCCTACTTGCTCTCAAACGAAAAATCTCGCTAGCGCAAGAGACTAAGCCTGCTAGTGTCGTGTTATCACATCACAGTCGTGCCATAGTTTGGAGTTGGTGGAGGACTCACTCTTGTCACTTCAAAAAATTGGCTCCGTTAAAGCGACTATACAAACTTCTTGGTAAAGAACAAACGCACCTGCACATACGACAGGAAGAACTACGCCTATTGTATGAGCAGAGTGCGGATACTGACCTACTACAGTCCTGGCAAACTCAGCAGGGATGCCTTCTGATTCCAGCTCCTGTCATAGCTTCCGCTTTACAAGCAGCTGAAGTCGCAACTGCGACAAACACACAGATGCCCTTTGGCACTGACAATACAGACCCAGTTCAGCGAATTCGAAGGCAAAAAATCTTTTGGGATAGACTCAAAACTGTGTGCCCCAAGGGCACCTTCTATCATGGTCCACTGTTGCAACATAATGGCCAAGAATGTCGTACTGCCCTTGAGTATGATGAAGCCATGCTTGCTACTCGAGACTTTTGGTTTACGCACCCTGTTAAGTATGATCGAGATTGGCAAGACACGCTTTCGGCTTACCGACGGTGTGTTGTGCCGTGGCCTGTCATTCCGGAGCCCACGGAGCAAGACTATGTTGAACATCTCCTCCTTACTAAGGATTCTGCTCCGGGCCCTGATGGGCTACCTTATGCTCTTTGGCGTATGTTCCCGCAGCAAACTGCTGCGATCCTTCAGGAGGACTTTCATCACATTTTAGCTGGTACGCTAACACCACCCACCCAGGTAGGAGTATGGATCCCAAAAGCCAAACAGGGGCCCACGGCTGATTTTTTTCGGCCTTTAGGCATGCCTGACACGCTTGATAGACTGCAAGATGGCACAGTTGCTGCTATCCTGTTTCGAGTCACCAGGCATAGTTTCCACCCTGCCCAAACTTTGCTCAACTCCTTTCGAGAGCCGCAAAGGGCAGTGCTAGAAGTGCAAGGAGCTCTGGAGGGCTCGTCCCCGGCTTCTGCCCTCTTTGCTGATCTATCCAAAGCATTTGAGCGCATTAATGCACACTGGATCCTTCACATCTTACGCATTCGACAGTGCTCCCCTTGGGTCCTCCAATTTGCACGCTATCTGTTGTTTGGTAGAAGAATCAGACACAAAGTACAAGGGCGGCTTCTACCTGCGAGAAATGTGCATTCTGGAGTTGATATGGGGCGATCCACATCAGTATATTTCTTCTGCCTTGCCATGGATCCTATTTTTGTCGTTCTCAATCAAATTCCGCAAGTTTTAGTTGTTGCAGGATATGTTGATGACACTACAATAGTTGGTCGGCAAACAGACCCGAACTGGGTTCGAGAGGTTTTTCAGAACATTAAAAAATGGAAGTCTGCTGGTATTGTCATGGACACACATCACTGTTGGCAAGTCGGATTTTCCAGCAGAGCCCTTGACGAAAACATACTACACAGAGTTGAAGATGTCTGGGGTCATGTAACTCCTATTCATGAATCAGGACAAGCCACTTGCAGTGCTGCGCTGCAACATGTCCCCGGATATGCACGTCGCTTTGTCCTTAGACACGGTGACCACTGCATACATATGGCCTCAGCGGCCATACCCAGACTGGTAACTGAAGGGCACCCCATGCTTTGCCAATTGGCTGCTAGTCCATGCCGGTGCCGATCCAAAACGCAACTGCTCACAAATGTCAGTTATGCTGCTGAGCAATTGTTTTGCCTGGACCAAGCAGGCCTAGGCGGTCAGTGCATAGTGCCGTCAACAGTTAACCTTGGCCTAACGATCCATACAGGATGGACATGTCAACTCACCAATGAGACCATGGTCAAATTACCGTTGCAATTATCTCTTACCACTCTGCTGTCAAAGCAGCTGGTGAAATTCCGAACGAGGCTTGCTGCTGCCAATCGGGCCAACCTTAGCATCCATATGAAGATTATTTACTTTAACACCTTCTCGCTGAGCCTCTTTTACTACTCGCAGACACAGCGTTTCTTTTCACCAAAGCTTCTCAAGCCGCTGTACCACGCAATGGCAGGATTTTTGCTACAGCGACATTGGTTCCCGCAACACCTATTGGTTGGACTCTGCAGGTGGTTACGCATAGGCCCACTGCTTGACCCAACCATCATGCAGGCAGTCTCCCTCTTTGGATGCTACTTACGGCAAGGTCATAGGTCCCTTGCAGAAGATCAAGAAGGTTCGTACGCTATACAAATCCAACGATGTTGGAAGTATTGGCAGCAGCAGCTTCCGGCTGAAGACATACAGCGCCTCTTAGCTCTCTTAAAACAAAACAATACTCCGGCGCAGAGGGCGAGTGGATTCAAGCAGCTCTTCAAACAACTCGCCATTGGCAGATTGCTTGCAGCCTCACATAGGCACTTGGCTGCACGAATAAGCAAGAATGGTTGGGCCATGGGACCCTCCATCCTGTTTTTGGGCTGGCTAGCGGATCTACCTACCACTCAGGTAGGGGCAGTGCCGCGCTATGCTGTTTTACGATGGGCTCTAGGAGAAGATGCTGACTTTTGGCTGCCCCTCAGAGGCAAGCTCAGTCGCAGTCAACCTTGCGTTTGGTGTCACAACCATACACGATGCTTTCCATGCGGACCAGGATATGGAGCGCTCTGTCCGACCTGCCTTCTGCCTGCTACTCCAGTTGATATTACCTTGACCACCCTCCCTGAAGAAAGCAAGAGTTTTCTCCATTTTCATCAAATTCTCGTGCCTGAGCCCAAGCAACTGCCCCCAGCATTTTCTCGACTACTATCCTCAGTCGGCTGTCGCGCGAATAACTCCTATGTTCCTTGTGTGCTTTGTCAGGGTGGTTACAACTCTATCGATCATTGGTTATCCTTCTGTCCGGTTGTACACCTCACCTGGATTGCTCTGTGGGCTGCTCCTGCACCAGAGATCAAGTGGCGGATAGTGCCGTCCCGTAGCATAGGAGTGGCACTTTGCTACACGCTCTTCCACCTGCGGCGGCTGGTTACTGAGTATGGCGGACTCCGACCGAACATTGCGTGTGTGCGTCACTGCAGTATTTCACATCACGTGCTTGACCTCTGGCAGCGTATCTATTCTTCGCTACCTAGTACGCTGATTAACCTCTTCCGTGCTCCACCACAACCGAGCAGTACTGCGTGTACTGACTCCACTAAGATTCGAACGCAGCGTTTCCCTGCGGTTTTACTTGAAGCGGCCTTGCTCCCGCCTAAGGGACTTGCAACGACCCAGCCCTTTGCCAAAGGGGATACGATTGCTACTTTTGCTAAGCAGGATCACCGCCTCCGTTTGCTCCTTTCACAACACCGAAAGCTTCCCTTTCCCACAGCAACCGCATGCCTCGTCCCCTTTTCATGCCACTGCGGGGCCACGCACTTGCGTTTGCAAGCCATGGATGATCTGTCTGCAAATACTATCCTCCTGCTAGGTGAACCGCAAGAATGGCAAGGTTGCTTGGTACAATTTGATGGCTCTGCGCACAAGCACACGCAAACTGGAGGAGCAGGAGTCAGCCTACTGCATGTAACACCGTCTTCCACCTCTCTTGTCCAGTGGCTTTCCATCCCCTTACTTTCTTGCTCTGATAATGTAGTAGCAGAAGCACATGCCTGTAGGGCTGCCATAAACCTTGCATTTGAGTATTATGTCTCCTGCATGTCCAAAGGCATCCCCATTGACAGTGTTGTAGTGCAAGGTGACATCTTGCCAGTAATCAACTACCTGCAATACAAAGGTAGAATTAAAAAACCTGCGGTTGTCGCCATCTTAGAACAATGCCAGCACTTGCTTGCCCGGGCGCCTTGTTTGTTTCGCTTGGTTTATTTACCAAGGGAGTGCAACCGGCTAGCAGATTACTTTGCAGGGCAGGCTAGTGCTGCAGCTAGGAAGGCGGATAACAACCCGCTTGTTCCCTTGCATCATGTCGCGCTCCCACCGTTTCACTTGGTGCAAGCCCTGGGCTTCATTATTCAACAGGGAGATCCAACGCAAGTCCCTGCCTTCGTTCTCACAGAGTGCCCTTCTCCCACCCCCCAGGAAATGCATGCACTACTCCGAAGGCACCCACACTACAAATGGGTTGCAATGGACTACATTGCCTTGGCAGTATCGTCCTCTCATTGCCTCAGCGTAGGGTACAAGCCCACGGTTAACTCCATGGGCGGTCGATTTTATTCAGTCGGCAATGCCGCGCAACGCCTGCCGCGTCAGGTTCGGCTGCTTCTCTTTGGCAACACACATTGGGAGATAGACATTAGTGGAGCACACTATGAGCTTATGAGGCGGCAATGCAGGGCAGCTGAGGTTCATTTATCACTACTGCCAATTACGCAAATGAGAAGCTATCTCACAAGAGCTCTTAGGGCACAGGTCGCCGAAACTGACATTAGCCTCCTGGTCAAGACATGGCCACTAGTCATCATTAACAGTGCCACTCCACAGGAAGCTATCGAATACCTTAACAAACGCATTCCAATGGAACCGTCACATCACCTAGTGAGCTTTGCGCGGGAAATTTTCGCTGCTAGCCGCTATGCCATGCATCATCCTCCCTCATGGTGCCCCTCTGGGCCAGAAAGGACAGGTCGAGGTGCACCCTTTCACTATTTCGAGGTCCTGGAGCAGCAGGTTACATGGGCTGCTTACTCCTTCTTGCAGCCGCGAGTAGGTTTCGTCTCGGCCATCTGGTTGCATGATGGCTTTTGGGTTGCCCCTCGACCGGAGAATGGCATGCTCGAGGCCCTCAATAACCATCTCTGCCAGACCTTTGGCTTTGACCCTACCGAGCCGCCACTGATGCGATGTGACTCTCTGCAACCCAAGTTTGCCCAGTTGCTGTCTGAATATGCTTCTGCGGCCCCTGTCATCAGTTCGCACTCCCATGCCTCCTCGCAGGGACCTCTCCCTGAAGTCGTGCGCATACACAGGAAACGCACCTTTACTGGCGCGCACCCAACACAACAAGAAGCACTCGAACAGCGACTCGCAAAAAGGATTAAAGCGCAACATGCTAAGCGGCGACGCACATGATAATTCGTGCTGTGAGCCAACAAAGCAAGCAGCCCCCTGCTTGAATAATTTCTCGTCGCTATCCTTGGCAGCGCGTGTTTCTTCCTAGTCAAAATTGTCAGGGGAGGAATTGCAGCCACTAGATCTCCTTCCTACTGGCTGCTTGTATTGCTCATTGTCTTTTATTTAGTTATGTGCTTGTCAGTTTTGTGAGACTGGTACAAAGGTTTTGCTCTGATTCCGCTATCTGGGCTCAAACCGCGGCGATATATCAGACAGCCTTCACCAACGAATGGCAAGGGGATTGCTCCTACAATCCCTGTCCTACACAGCAGAACACTGCAGCCCGAGTGAGAGGGTTAGGACCTTAGTCCTGATCCTCGAGTAAAGGAGCACATAGTCTGTAGGAAGTGTCTTCCGAATGGACGTAGGGCCGGGGGGATTGGACCTCACTCCCTTTGCTCGCCAGATCTATAAACACCCTGACGTGGAAGTACACTTTGTCCAGATCAACATCAAGTTAGCCCAAAGGCAACTCCCGCTACGACTGGCTGTTGCTGGCTTCCCAAGGACTCCAATCGAGGATGGTACATGCCCTCGAATATTGGAAATGCAATTAGTTGCTGTTCCACCTGAAATGCGCAGATCCACCTTTGTACTTCCTAGTGGGCAGGTCCTTTTTCCCTTCGAAGATTCACCACACATCACAAATGATGGTGTCCTCCTGCATGGCAGAAGTGCCCTACAAAGGGCAATTGTTTATCGCATTCTGCAACAATCAGAATGTATATCTCCCAATGGATGGGTGGTAGCGCAAGGGCAGGCCAGACCACCAGAACCGGGGGAGGTTGTAGCCTCTTTCCCCTTCTCACAGCTCTATGCCTTGCCAGCTGTCCCTGACGCCCCACCTCGTCCGACACCACCAATTCCGCCCTGGTTGTTGCCGCAAAGTCGCCCCACCCCCGTCCACGAGCAGACAACTCGAATATGTGGAGGTGCAAATTTGCCACAGGCCGACACAGTACGCCCCCCTGCCCAGCTAGGTGTTTATGCATTGCAGGCTCTTACGGAACAGGATGTGAGTGCTGGTCAAGATGTGCCATACGCGCGACTTAGTAGAGAACTCATCACCCGTGCCAGTACAGTGCGAGTGCTAGCGTGCGACATCCAACGCACCCTTCAAAACATACATGCACGTCGACAGCATTGCAATGTACAGCCAGGGGCCAATGCGTGCTGGGCACTAGCTAGCGAAATGGACATGATACTTACCGCCCTGAGAGAGACGCAGAGTGCTACCACATGAAGGGCTTCCAGAGTTAACCAGACCAACCTAGGTAACTAAGTTGTGGCTGACCGACTAGCTAGCACACTAGCTCGCATACGGGCCCCTTTACCTACGTAGCAAGCTACGGGCCACAGTTCTTTCTCCGGTAGTTGCGTTTCTCAAACTCACCGCACGAGGCAAAAAGAGCCTGCTGCTGTTCAGGCTCGAAGTAGAACAGTGATCGCGCGCCTCTGCCCAGCCTGGTCAAAACAAACAGTAGCTGTTGTTGCCCATGGCCCTCCCTTTCATTGTTGGCCCTCATCAGTGCTCCCTCACTCAGGGCCCAGATGGTCGCCCTCAAGTTGAGGTTGTCTTGCGCATAAGGCTACCACTGGCGGAGTTTTTCGATGCTCTTCTCCTTACACTTGCAGAACAGCACCCCCTGTTTCCACAGGGAGGGCACGTGCTTGATCCGGCTACTATAGCCCCAGTCAAAGCAGGTCTGCTGGCAAAGGAGCGCAGTAGTCCCCCTGTAAAGGAGGAGGCTTCGCCCAAGCGGAAAACAGCTGGTCGCATACAACCCAAGAAGCCTGCTCATCCTCCCATGCAGGTTACACCTGCTGATCCCACCCACGAAAAGCTGCTTGCGGTACTCTCGCAAGCCGCGCAACTCCCTGACACAGAGGAGCGAGGGGGCGCTACTGCTTCTGCAGATCCCCCACCTACTCACCCGGGGGGAATCGCGAAGCCGCCAACCCTAACGCCGGCCAGTGATTGGCCTCCCCGACAGGCCACAAGCAGTAGACTCCCGGCACAGCAGTGCATTACACAAGGAAATGTTCATTACCGTGTTGCGGAAGACGGCACGCAAGAGCATCTACCACCGCCGCGTGCATTTGCGCACCCAAAGAAGTGCCCTGTCCAGTGAACCTGCGACGAGACTGATTGCTCCCCTTCCCCACTCTTCCATGGGCCCCCATAATTGTCTCCATTTGTCCCTGCAGACTTTTGGCTCAGAGGGAGAGAAATAGATTGACAGAATAGCTTGACAGCTCTTCTCTTGCATCACATCAGCCGACGCGACTCTTGACCTAGCCTGCGCACATCGCGGTGTAAAGACAAACTGCAAGTCAAACTAGCCATGCAGGCGCATCCAGAACCTTTGTTCCTGGCAGATGATGGTACCTACGTTGATGTCACTGATTTTGTTCGTTTTGAACTAGACCACCAGGACATTCGATATGGGGTCTTAGACCTCATTGTAACCTTTGTCTATCGGGGGAGGAGAGAGCGGTGCTACTTACTTCATTTCTTCCCGGTTGATGCAGTCAAAGAAAACGTACATACCCCCTTCCCAGAATGGACAGAAGGGTTTGAATTTCCGCCAGCTCTGCTAAAGCTCCGGGCAACTGTTGAAGGGGCCATCATCCCGCTTTATCATCAGGGCTGTATTGCAATCAACACCAGGGGAGCCACAACGTATGGCACAAAGCGAACTCGACTCCGCAGGATGATTTTGCACATACAGCACCACGAAAGCCACCTCCTCAATGTGCTGGCTGAAGCAGTGAGCGCTAGGCCCATTTCTGAGAACGCAGACCCCTTTGACATCTTTCTGCAGACACGCCCCTTTTCAGCCTCCCTTCCTCGGCGAGTAGGCTTCTGGCCCACTACCGACAGACAACAACAGCATGTCCTTCGAGTAGACACGCAACCAGCTGCGCAACCGCCCCCACAGCGTCACACAGACCGTACGCATCACCAGATCGAATCAGCCCTGCATGCAAGAGTGCAAAGTCTGCATGCATTGGTACAGGAAACTGAACAAACAGTGGACTCTTTGCCTCATGATGTGCAGGGTGCGCTACTCACCCCCCTGACTGACCTACATACCCAGCTGTGTGGCCTGGTTTACGTAGCATGGTTATTTTCTCTATTACACCCACATGCGGATGACCACGATCAGTAGTGGCAGGGCCCCTGATATGCCCCTGACACAATCGTGAGTCTCCCCCCATGGCAGTATAGGTTGTACAGGTGTCCCCGGCACTATGCTTAATACAGTTGATCTTTCATGAAAGCACTTTGCTGCAACGTTTGGCTCACAGCAGGTCGTAGTGCCCTGCATGCAGGAGTGAGGTCAGCCTTAGCTGACTTCATTCGTCTTGCCTTTCGTGTGCTTTCGCCGCCGGGGCACCTGCCAACCTTAGTTGGCGGGGGCTCTACCTGCATTGTCACACAGAGAAACTAGAATGTCACATGACCCGTGGATGGAAGACAGTAATTCACTGGACCTCACGGACACCACAGAGAATGGAGTCCGTGCTCCCTTTGTCTTCACACGTGACCATGCAGACTGGTTGACCATGGATGGCCAAGCCTGCTTTGCCAGGGGCACGGGAGATAGTGTGGCGCAGTCCCAGAATGAAGCTTATGCAGCACTGACTATGAAAGACACTCTTAGCAGTCCTTTCGGTCTTGACTCTGCTCGGCCTACACTTGGTCTGACTGACGTTCGTGCGCAGCCATCCAAAAAGGACGAGGGGTATGCTGCTCTCGAAACAGAGGGAGAGCTGCCTGATACTACTGCCATTATTCAGACACTCATTTCACACCGAGACCTGATCATGAACAATCACATGATTTACCTAATTGTGGACAATCGAACACCTGCTGCTGTCCCATATTGGCCGGCTTTCGCTGCCTGGTGGGCCTCACGCAGAAGTCTGGTGGGTCCCCAGGACGAGAGGACTGACATACTGTGGATCTGTGCTGATGCTACTACTGGCCTTCATAAAGTACCATACTATTGGACAGGGGTCTTTGTCCTAGAGGCAGCGCGCTTCCTGTACCCTGCACAGCACTTTGCACTCATTGATAATGACTGTGTGCCAGTTACGCTCTTCGAGGTGCAAGACCTACTGCAGCTAGCGCATCAGCAGCACCGATGGGCTGATCTCATAGGGCACGCACGCTCCGAATCTAGCCCTAGTGCTGGGATAGGCATGCTGCTTTTTACAGAAGCGCACTTAGAGTATAATGCAGGCTTGGTCGTATCGATCGGCAATCGCAACAAGCACAGTCCGTTGGAACATGACACGTCTGCCCAGACCCTGGCAAAGAGCCTTCAGGCGGGTCGACTTGCTCTCGTTTCAAGAGCCAGATCACCTGTCAATCCGAGCGACACTGTCATGAGCGGCGCCTTGTTTACCCCCTTTGTTGGGATAGCGACGCAGTCCGCCCTTGACCTCTGCATGGTTTGGTCCTTATACGGTCTTTACATGTGTAAGCACTTTTGGCCCATGCCTATCCCTAGCCCGGAGGAGTCTAGTCCAGGAAGTCCAATCAAGTGGCCACGGCAATCCCATCCCAGGGCGCTCACCCCAGAAGGAAGAGAGCGAACCCCCTGGGTCACCAGCTGGGCACGAGCCACTTTCGAACAGGGCATGCTATCAGTGCTCCCAATGCTAACAGGGCCATGCGCAGTTGCGTCGCTGCCAGGAGAACACCTCTTCCAAGCGAGTGCATTGCCGCGCAACCGAATGCGACCTGCCATATTTCATGCCTTTGGCAAGGCCAAAATTGGAGCACAGACAGCTCTACGCGAATTGGAGCAGCAGGGTTGGGAAACGCTGCCGATGGCTATACTCGGTATGCCCAACCTACCCCCTGCATGGACCGTTGAGACTTGGAAACCTGTCGGTGGTTGTAAGTCAGGTGGACAGCCTTAGCTGTCTTCCTGCAGAGGACGGAGATGCAGAGGTGGAGTCAGTCTCCACACCCTCGTCCGACAACTCTGCCAAAAGAGCAGACCGACTCACTAAAGCAATTGAAGGTGACTCGAAGCAGGGCAGTCAGGCACCTAACTCTAGATCATGCACTCCCTGTCCGCAACAGCTATCTCCTGCCCTCTTTGTTCCTTGGAGTCAAGTCGCTAAGCTAAGAGGGGTAGTTGCAGTCCATAAGGACATAGAAGCAAGTCCGTATGAGCAATTGCGAGCTGCGCTAGCACAGCCCAAGTGCCTTGTCCCTGGAGAAAAAGAGCGATTTCTCCAAGCCAATCACGATTTGTTGTGTCACCTTCGAGGCTCATTCATGCCCTTGGAAGGTATCGCACCGCAAGTTTTCGAAGCCATCTCTCACCACCAGCAGGATGAATTCGTCTGGGTCACAGTCCTATGGATGGTCGCCCAACTCAACGGATATTGGATGGGACGCAACTTCCCGCCACTGCCGTCGGTTTTCCAAATCAACTGTGGAGGGCTGGGGGGGGGTGCCCTTGAAGGTGAAGTCCCCCCGCACTTCCATTGCATGTGCCCTCCCGTGGGAGAAAGTCAAGTCTATGGGCCGTCGCTTTCCCCGGCAGATGTCCTCAAAGATCAGGAGTGGGGGGTGGCTTATGGCTGGTCGACCGGAGTGCATGAAGTTGCCACCCTCTTTGCGCTCATACAGAACCCGTGCCAAAAATGGGAAGACCTTGGGTATGGCAAGGCAGCCATAATTTATCAACGCACGCAACTTGTGCTGAAAGCAGCGAGGCTTCTCCCTGCTCACCGACGGTTGCCGCACCAAGCCTTCCTCAGTGGCCTGTGGTGGAAACTGCTCTCGCTGCAGCCACTACGACTCCTTGCCTGCTTGCCAGGGCTGGGGTGTCTGCGACCGGATGTGCAAGAAGACCCCATTCACTTCACAGTGAATGGTTTCAGTGCAGGAAGCTACACTGGAGCAGTGATTGCCTTAGCAATTCGTTGCCTCTGGCCAGCCAGTCAGACCACAGCGCGCCCCGGCGCCATTGCGATGCCGAAGAGTGTCTTAGCAGCACTCGTAGCCACTGCAGAACCTGAAAGGCACAATTACTATCTTGTCCATGCTGCTGAGGATTGTCTGTGTGACTGGAAGCCGACAGAGAACGAGCTCGATATGTTGCAACGATCCTTACACATCACGTATGTGGCAGACTCTGCAAGATGGATGGGCAAGCACAAGCACTGCTATTGGCACTGGCTTCAGTGCCAACTCCCTACAGGCAAAGTTAGTCTAGCCTCACTAAAGCTCACGCACCCGGATGTTGTTCCTCGCCGCGATCGAATTGCCGCGCCAATGCGCCTTGCCTCCTGGATTCGATTCGAAACGGCCATGACGAGCGATGATTGGGAAGGCGCTATCAGCTTGTTGGTGTCCAATCTCCACCGCTCTGACCAGGAATTGCTTGTGCTGCTACAAAGCTGTGTAGCCGGACAACAAATCGACTCCATGGAAGAAGCACATGCGCTACTGCTGAAAAACTTTCGGGTTGGCAGAGGTAATCAAAGTGCGTGTGCTCAATGGCTGACAGAAATGGCCCGAGACCTGCTAGCACCAATCCCATTCCGAGAGGTTTTTGTCATCCTAGCCCTGTTCCTCCCGCAACTCACATTTGTCGATGAGGCTGCTACAAAGAAAGAGCTGTGGAGCAGTCCCACTGTCCGCAAGTTTGGCTTAGTTGTGGATGTCACTCCGACAGCTACGGGGTTACAAGGCATGCATGAATATCGCATAGCCTTTCCTTCGGGGTCGCAAGCAGCTATTTTTTGCCCAGCGCACTTCCAAAGTTGTAATTTCGAACAACTCGCCAGCAGTCCCTCGAGCACAGTGCATATGGGCTCGCAAGCTGGGAAGGCCTATCGGATCGTTCTGGAAGAACACGGCGCATGCTACTCAGTCTTGGCACTCTTGCTGGCATTTGTGTCTCCCTCTCGAAAACGAAAAGGGGATGAATCGCCAAGTGACAAACTCCGTCGGCTGAGCAGTCCTCGGCATTGGGATGTTGCCTTAGTACCGTTCCCGGAGGACTTCGTGCCACTGCCCACACCAACCGAAACTGGACTAGCGTGCCCAGCGCCATGGGCGTTCCCACCTAGCCTATGCGTGCTAGAACCGCAAGCAACTAAGCTCCGAGTGTTGGCCATTGCGGAAGCAGGAGACACAGTCACTGCCGACCATTTATTGCAAATGGCCTGTTTGGCGGCAGAGCACAAACCCACAGTACTGGGTATTCCCGGCCAAGTACCCATTCCGTATCAGTTAGAGTGCACAGTTGTCCTACTGCAGAGTCTGCATGCTCTCTTCCAGCTACTGACCTCTGGCAGTACGATGCAACACTGTCCCCAAGCTGTCAGCTTCGCTGTGGCACTAGGCACTGCTGCCCGACATGACAACGGGCACATAGTGTCGATGGCTGCCAGCCTCGCGCTTGCCCTCAGATCTGGCAGATCTACCCTTGCAGTAGCGGGAGTCTTTGGTGCAGGCAAGACCCGATCCCTGACCTTTCTACTCGCCTGGCTGGCTCTTACCACGCACCTTAAGATCGCAGTAGTACACAAGGAGAATCCGGCAGGACGGGCAATCACCAAGTTACTCACAGCCTTTGACCTTGGATCAGATCACCAGAGATACTTCGTACGGCCTGTCAGCAGAGAAGAGGCAGAAACCAACATAGCCTGCACTGGCTATGACTTGAGAGCAAGCGACGCGGCGTCATACATCCCTGGCTGCCATGTAGTAATCGTCGCAACCGGACTCGTCTGGGATCAGAAAGGGCAGACTCATTCAACGCTCAACACCCATATGGAAAATGTAGACCTACTTATCAGTGAAGAGGCACAGCAGGATATGGACCTCAAATCTGCATTTGCGCCAGCAGTCCCCCGACAGCCCTTCTTTCGCCTGCTGCTGGGTGACCCCAAGCAGAGCCCAGGTGGAGTGGCCGATGGTCAGAGAGCTCATCGCGCACTCCTACTCAAAGCACCCCTTGGGCTACGAGCCCCCACCACCTGGTACATGCCGCATGAAATACCAGGGGTCTGCCACATGCTCCTCCGGCACAGTCGAGGCTTTGGCCTTGGCGACCTAGAAGAAACGGCCAAAGTAGTGGGTCACAGGCCACTGGGGAGCAGCTGGTTTCGCCCGGAGAAGGTCAAAGCCACATCTCCCTTCGCCTGTCAGCTACAGTCCAACTACAAAGACCTCTCCAGAGTGGACCTGGACCTCCCGGAAGGACTTTTGGTAGGTCTAGGATATGCAGCCACCAGCCCAGACAGCCCACTCGACTTCCGCCAGGCGCAAACTGCGGCTGAAAGATCGGGAGTCGCAAACCCACACTGCTGGAGTTTAATGTTGCCGACGAGTGCAAGGGTTGCCCAGGAAGTGTATGAGCCGTTGATAGGTATTCAGTATCCCATGTTATGCAGCCGAATGGGAGACACCTGGCAAATAGGCACCACCTCCATTCGAGAGGATCACAAGATTGCCTCAGGCTTACGATTCATCCACTGGTGCCATGCATCGCCCAATGTGCAAGCAAAACAAAATCCCAAAAATGACCCCACAGTTCAGGTGTATCAGCATATTGAAGACCAACTTACCAGAGTAGGTTCTGAAGCTGATGACATCTTGGCCCTCACAACCACCCGAGAAGGGGCCACAAATCTACGCAATTATTTCTACATTACTGGTAAGAAGGCGAATGCAGAGACAGCAGTCAAGGTAGCAGGAGCCACGGCCAAGCATTGCATCGTCATTCATGGGGATTCAACCTTTCTCAGTGGCGAAGGACGCAACCTGGACTATGACCAGGAGTGCTTCACTCGAGCGAATGTAGCGTATAGCCGGGCCACCGACCTTACCATCCTGGCATGTCCATTAAATATGCAAGGGATGCCTGGGGCCCTGCAAGTCCTAGCTGCCCTTCTGCATGGTGTCCAGACGATACATACCTATGACAGTAACAAAGAGCCCAACATCGTAGGCTCCCTGGACCTTACAGTCACACAAGTTGCGCAGGCCACGACCTCTTTCCAACAGGCGCTCCTGCCTCACCCTATGTGGTGTGGCCCCCTGCCGGTCTGTCTCGTAGAACACCATCACGGTAAGGTTAGGCGCTTACGCCTCGTCTTAGCCACAATTACGCATCTAACCAAAGCGGAAATTAACAGCCTCGTCGAAGGGCCCTACCTGCCTGGTGGCACTGTCTTGCATGGCCTCGTCTATGGATATGCAGCAGATGCCTCGATTGAGCCAGAGTGGCTAGTCATAACAGATGGGCAGCAGCCAGGACACTGGCGACTCCTCCACAACAGCTCGGGCCCAGGGCGACGATGCAGCGTAGGAAGCTCCCTACGCTATCAACCGACGCCGAGTATGCGCGAGCAGCGTAGTGCACAGGATTATGCTTTCGAAGCTTTGCACCGTGTGTACTTCTATGATGCATGGAGAGCGCAGCCGGTCTTGGATGCCATAGGCTCTGATCTCATCCTGCCATCGCGACCAGGCCTTTTAGTGCAAGGCTGCTACTGGCCTCAGCAAAGTCTGCCGCCTGAGGTCCTTTCTGTCTCTGATCGTGACCCAGACAATGAGGAACATGAAGCTCAAGCAGGGCAGATGCCATCCTCTCCTGCAGAGACAGACGATGCAATGGCTGAGGAAGCCACACAAGACGTCGTCCTGGTCCACAGCTCCCCATCTGAGTCGCCCACTATCCCGAGCACAGAGCAACCAGAGGACGATGATGCCCATATGGAAGATACTGATAGTGCCAGCAGCTCTTCCACAGAAGCGGGTGATTGCCTTAGCAATCGTCCTGTTTCTCCCGTTGCACGTCCCGAACCAGAGGACAGGCGGGCGGCAGGCCCACAGAACGTGAACCATCCCAGTGATAGCCCCGGGTCGCACTTCTCTGAGTCCCCAATCAAGCGAAGACCAGGGCCTAAGGCTCATACTGGGAGAGCACAACCAAAAAAGTCACGCAAATCACCTGCCTCAACATCCAGGCAACCGCTTGACAGCGTTCCAGAACATGCGCAACCGCCGGCCACGCTAAATGATCTAGCCAGTCGAAGCGCTCCAAGGCAGGAGACTCCAGCGCGCAGAAACCCAGAGACGCCACCTGACTGCCCTGGCCCAGCGCAAGAGCGCCCAGAAGCCATAACAGAAATTGATATTGTCAGTGATCAAGAGCAAGCAGAGCGCGGAGGCACAGCCGCCACTGATCTCCAGCTGGAATCCGAGCAGAGAGCCATGCAGATTTTGTACAACTATCAAAAGGCAGCGGGAGCCACCAGAGAAGCTCACGGGCAAAAGGTGCCGCTCCCCTCCATACAGATCTACAGTGACCTGCCTAGAGAATGGCCGATGGCGAGGCTTGCTGTCTCCAGCAAGCAAATCAACCGCCTTGTCCGCACGTTCCTCTGGAGGAGAGTGACTGAGCAAGCTCTCCATGGCTCCTCGTTTATAGACATTCCAGATGAGATCAACCAGGCCTACATCGGCGATCTTCTCCTCATCAGTGAAGCTTTCGCTGCCCCTCTGTCTAATCTCTTTGCTTTCGTAAAAAATGGGCACCCAGCATGCCCTTTCATTCCGCAGAAGCAGCTTGCTCTCTATGCAAACCCTCGTTTCTGGCAATATGGCCTCCTAGCTTTCATTGCGAGGTGCTGTTCCTTTGACAATCAACACAGAGATCAGGGTACAGGAGCAGCCCAAGCTAGGGAAGGAAAATCGCAGACCACAAAAGAAAAAGATGTAGACGCCCTCACCTTCATGCGCACTGTCATCATGTCCTTCGTCAGGGGGATGGAGTATGGAGAACAAACGCTACCTACCAATGACCTGTTTGTTTATCTACCAGTCCAGATCCTGCCTGACCTGGTCACAGCCATGGAGCAACAGGGCTTCAAGCCAGCGGAGGTGAAGGGGGGCTCTGGATATCGGCCAAAAGAAGAGGGGGCTGAAGACAACCCATTGATCGTAGTGGGGGTGCACACCAAAGACAGTGTTTATGATCGATACCCCCGCATGCCGAATACTTACTGGGCCGAAAAAGCGTACTCTAGTGGAGCCCTTGACCCGTCTTTGGGACAAGCCTTCGCTTTCCCCTCCCTGTTGCAACTGCGAATGCGCATTGAAGTCCCCGGGTGGAGAGATCTGGCAACAGCCAGAAATCCCACAGCTGATCAGCCAGCAGAAGAAGACTCTGCCTCAGATGACACCGGGTCAGCAGAGCGGTCGCCACGACTTGCTCTCCCAGTGCCGGTGGGAACGGTAGAAACGCAGGCAGACGAAGCAGACGAAGCCACAGAGGACGAGGCCATGATTGCTGAACCCAGCTATGCCTTTGCCAAGGGGTATGGAAGCTTTGGCATAGGCTACACTAGGCTAGCAACGGCGCTAGGCAATTTCGAGCAAGGGGACAACGGTGCAGAAAGCGCAGTGGTAGCACAGTGGTTGACCTCCGGGCTCAGAATTGCCATGTCCCGCACAGGGTGGAATCTGATATCTACCCGTTTCAGCTTGACTAAGGTCCCTAGTCCTATCCTCAGTGTGTACTACTGCAAAGGATATCCTCTCACTCCGAAGATGGCAGATCGTCCATACAACCAATATGGCACGAGTCACTACTCCGAAGAGAAATGGGATGAGCTCTGCAGATGGCTCACTGGGAACCCCACGTTCAGGCTCCAACTCGCGAGCCATAAGAAGGCACTCAGGGATCACATGGGCTACAGTCAGGAAACCGCCGATCCAAGTAACAAAGCCCGCCGCACTGAAGCAGGAAGTTCCACAACTGCAGCAGGGTCTTCCTGGCACAGCAAGCCTCCCCCCCACCTTCGCCCTCAGGGTGGTCCTACGGGTGGTGGCAGTAGTGTAGTCCTCATCAGGAGTCCCCCCACACAACAACAGCCACTGTGTCGCGCCACCTCCGCCATGAGATGGGTGACCTTAGTCACCTTCTCCGTTGGGGCGTAGTTGCCACTATGACATTACAAAGGACACACCTCCTGTACCACAGTTGTTTGGCTCAAGCAAACCAAGCACCTACATAGCAATGCCGCCCCCCCAAGATCGCTTTGAGGTTAACCGTTAGTTGGTTACCGTAGCTGGCACGGAATATACGATGCAAGCAAACCTCACCCACTATGAGGATATAGCGGAGCTTGAAGATGACATCCTCTGCTTTCTGCCGACAGTGTCTGAGCTAGATGTCTTTGGCTGTGAATTAGAGTTACTCAACCTCCAAACGCAGCGACCCCTGCCAGAGGCATTCCGCACTGAGCTCCTACACCGACCGCAGCTCCAAATTGTTGTTCGTCCCTGCATGGTAGATGGGCATTCCATCTGGCAGTTCCAGGATGACGGCAAGGAGAGCTACCCCAAAGCTGTTCGTGTCCCGGCCAACCCGAGAGGGGAAATTGCAGACAGAGCTTTCTACGCGGCACCAACAATCCGACACGTAGAAGTGGCAACTGGCATCCAACATATAGGAATTGCGGCCTGGCAGAGTTGCCAGCAATTACAGATTGTCAAGCTTCCAACTTCGGTCGTCAGTCTGGCGGAAGGGACTTTCATGGGGTGCTATGTGCTGCGTCAGGTCGCTGCACCAGGGTGTGTCCACTATGGACAAAGGGTGTTCGCTGAGTGCTGTTCCCTAGGCAGCGTTGGGGTCAAGTGCGACACAGAGGACAGCAGCGTCCTGGCACCAGGAGCGCAGCTTGGCAGATATGCCTTTGAGAGTTGCCTCACGCTTGCAACTGTCACCTTTAACACGGATCGTACGAATAAACCACGAGCACTGCCTGAAGGCGCATTCTGTGGAGCAGGCATTGAGCAGCTGTGCTTGCCGCATGACTTTCACAACATCGGGCCGAGGGCCTGTGAAAATTGCAAAAGTCTAGTGGAAGTCAACCTCATGAGCACAGAGATCACAGCCCTGCTCTCTTCCACCTTTGCCCACTGTGTAGCGTTGCAGTGCATATGGCTTCCACCTCGCCTCATACAGATCGGAAAAGAAGCCTTCCTTAATTGTGTTGCGCTGCAGGAAGTTGTCATTCCGACAGAACTCGGTGAAATAGGCAACCGTGCCTTCTGCGGGTGCGAGCAGCTGCAACGGTTTACCCTCCTAGATTGGGGAGACGTTGAACAGTGGGTGCAGGCAGAGCACAATGCCTTTTTTATGTGCGACAAATTTGAAAAACCTCATTGGCTAGAACTGCTCCCCGCGGAAGGACCAGATTCTGATGCCTTTGACGAGGAACTCAGCCATGAATATTGCCAATATCATGCCAGTCCAGGGTAGATTTTAAGGAGCTACACTGCCATGAACATTGCCATGCCAACCGCTCTGACTAGGAGCTAAACCATGTGTACCCTTAGCTTTATGCCAGGCCATGAGAGGCTCAAGGTAGGTGCCTTAGCATCTGTCTTAAGGAAACAGCCCCGGCCGTAGGAACAGCCCATGCGCAGACTGGACACCAGTGGCTCGCACAATGATATCAAATAGCCTGCCGCAAAAAGAGTGTGACAGTTCATCCATGAATAGCACTCCCATCAAAAAGGAGCCAGTCATGGAATGCCCCCTGTTGCTGACTACGCTTTCGGGGGTAACCTTTAAGGTCTCTCTCAGTGTCGCCAAGTTCGACCGATTTACAGATTTAGAAGACCAGGTTATGGATTATCTGGCCTCGGTCACTGACCTCCAAGTTTTTGGGTGCGTCATTGACTTTTTACACAACACCACGCAAACCTACCTAGAGGACCCAATTTGGGATAAGTTGCAGCAGGGTAGAGAATACACCATTGTCTTCAGGGACTGTAGTGTTACCCTGCGAGAACAAGAACAGCTCGGTGGTTATCCTATTGATCAAATCCCCTTAGCTGTTCATGTCCCAATGAACTCAGAAGAAACTGTCCCAGAATGGGCCTTTGCAGGTGTGCCACGCCTGCGACACGTTAGCGTCGAGTCAGGGATCAGGCTCATAGGAGCAGAGGCGTGGCAAGGTTGCCGGCAACTCCGCATTGTCAAACTGCCGGCCACAGTGGTCGGCATTGCAGATAATGCCTTCTGGGACTGCAAGCTCCTAAATAGTGTCTCGGCTCCGGGTTGTCGCGATTTTGGTTACAAAGCTTTTTCGGAATGTTGTTCCTTGCAGCGGGTGTATGCATCGGGTGGAGCTGTAAACGTGTTCAGCGGGGAAACCAATTTCGGGCAATACCTCTTCCAGGGGTGCATCAACCTTGCAGAGGTCACCGTGAGCGAGGTTCCATCCCCCCGGTCTGAATTGAACGGGGTAACCCAGCAAGACAGGACCAGAGAGCTAGCTCCGGGCTGCCTCAGCTCTACAGGCATCTACACGCTTGTTCTCCCAAAGCACTTTGTAGCCATAGGAGCGCACGCTTGTGACAGTTGTCGACTGCTTAACAGTGTTGACCTCCGTAACACCATGATTGAAGAAATTCCGGAATTCACCTTTGGCCACTGCACTAGCCTTCGGGAAGTCTTCCTACCGACAACCCTTCATACAATCCGAGTTAAAGCCTTTATGAACTGTGCCGCCCTTGTTGAGCTTGCCATTCCGCCTGCTCTCAAGTATATTGGAAGTAGGGCTTTCTTGGACTGCACTGCCCTTCGGAGGCTGGTCAAAATGCCCGGAACACGCAGATGGCATGGGGTTTATGCTGAAGAAAATGCTTTTGCCATCTGCCCGGCCATGAAATGGCCACCCTGGCTGCACATGATCCCAGACATGGGCTACACCCCTGGCTTAGGATAGAGGATCATCCCTTCATCCACAGCTGTCGTGGCCCTGCTATCAATTTTGTTAGGGTCTGGGTGCGAGCCTTAGCTCGGGTCCGGAGTAGGCCAGCAACTGCGAAACAGTACTCCTCAACGCGAGTCACTAACCATAGTTGCCCTCCGTTATACGCGGAGTAAGTGCCCAGAGGCTGTCGGATAGAGAAGGGTCTCGGCGTGGCGGTGATGTCGACAACGGCAAATCGTCCGCCTGCCAGACACAGCAGTCGGTCACTGGTTTAGGTGTCAAATGCTGCGGGACGTGGTCGCCCCGAGATGCAAGTTTTCGGCACCAAAGCATTCGATGACCTATCACGCAAATGACCTTGAGCGACACAAACTATCTAGCACCAGCCTCAACGAAGCTATGCTTCGGAGCCAGGAGAGAAGCAAGTGCGACGTGAGCAGTGAGTTGAGCCAAGTGTCAGTTTAGAGCATTAGAAAAGGATGATTTCCAGGCATATACGGCAAGCAAAATGCACAGACACCAAGTAGAACCATGACCTCTTCTCGCCATCCGCTGCGAAGTGAGCCGAGAGGAGCGAGAACCTTAGTTCTGCGTTCCTACACGGCGGGTGGTAGATAGTGGCAATGAAGGATGCCCAGGGGGAACCTTAGTTCCCGCTGTTGATGTCCGACATTTCCAATTTTGTACAAAGAGGTACAGATATCATGCTAGGGGAGCTCAATGTTTCACAGGTTTCACACGGGCCTTGCGTGCACCTCTCACCTTTGCCATTAAACAGCGCCGCACAGACACAAGTGACATCCCCTTTTTGGCACCGTGGTGTGCCGAAGGGTGTTGGGTCTGCCTCCCTACGGGGAGGTGGTGCCCGATTCACCCTTAGCTGCAGGTTTCTCTCGCTAGGGATTGCCGCCGTAATTGAATTCTGTCTGGCAGCATGTGACTGGCCTTGTATGCGCCACCGGTTGAACGGGTTGTGCTACTAGTTTGGTCTTTTCCAAGGATTGCTGCTTGATCTTCGCGCATTCGGTTGGCCTGATTACAACCACTGCTGGAGCATTGCGAGACACCTGACCTGCAAAGTGACCTTGTTTTGCCACACTGTGGTGTGGCCGCTGGTCACCAACACTTGGTAAGGAAAGTCCGTTTGAAGCCTTCTAGGCGGCTTTCCATGAACACAGTTTGCGCTGCAGTCCTCTTCTTTTGCGAATTCAGGCCCACTAGTTGTCACTAGTCTCAGTTTCACACGTTTCACCTTGTGTTTAGGGAAGACTACAAGATGGTGGAGTCGGCCTGCGGGCTTGGGTGTTTGGTTTTGGGTTGGTTTTTTGGGGTCTTCGTTCCATTCTCCACCATCTGCCTTTCTTCCCTTCCTTCAACGATGACCTGGGCACCATGCCCACACGGCGTCTGCACTCGTGGAAAAAAAGAACAGCCGGAGACAAAAGCTCGCAAGCCATATTGCCAGAAGAGAGGATTTGCGTGGAGCGCAAGCTGTTTGTGAGGGATGAAGGGACACAGCTGGTGTTCTTGCTTCAGAAAGGCCAGGGGCGCGGCGAAAGATTCACTAATTCGGTGTAGATCCTCCATAAATGCAGCATTGATCTCGTCAGGGATGTGCCCAAAGTGGGTGCCATTGAGTGCGCTTTCCACCACCCTCCTCCAGAGAAATGTCGGACAAGACGGTTGACCTGCTTGTTGGTGTTTTTTGCACGAGTGGAGGCGCTGTGTGTGAGGTTATGCGCAAGTCACCTTAGTCGAGTTGAGAGTGAGTTACAGATCAGGTTGCGACCTGTGAAGTAACTCAGTGGCCGTGAGGGCGTGAAGAAAGGTGAAACAGGGGCGATGAATTCAGCAAAAAAATCAGTACTTCTTGTCCTTCAAAGAGCACGGAGTGCATCCAACAAGGAGGCACAAGTGTAAGCGGAAAGGCACCAAGGGCAAAACATCGCAAACACTGAATGGAGGGCCAAATGCCCGTGGTAGTCACTACGAGTATTGAGCTTGAGCGGCAATGAGGACATTGGTCGAAACCTGAGCCACAATTTGACGTCGTCTTTTCACAATCGCTTGCTATATCAGTGCCTAACCGAAAGCAGGTATGCCAGGATACCTAGGAATGTCCCATTGTATTCAAAGTTGGGCACTTTGAAGCCAGATGGCTTACTCGATGGCTGGCAGTGAGGTATGCGGAACCAAATGAGTGGCAGCATGGGAAGACCACAGCCTTCAAGCTCGGCATTCCAAAAAACCGAGAGTGGAAGACCATGTGAGGCCACAAGGGGTTCAAGGGCAGTGGAATGGCCCGCACCGTACCTCCCCCCGAGGGGGGAGGCACCAACCAGAGCACATCAAGCAACGATGGCCCACGAGCAGCTTGGCAATGGGTTCTAGGCGTGGCGTTGACCTGCTTGTTGGTGATGCACAGCCTCGCCATTGGCCACTCACAGGGCAGGTCACTGTATGCCTGCAGGGAGGGAAGTGCATATCCCTTCTTGCCAGCCCCATGTACTGCAACTTGGTAATACAGCGTTTGCATGGCTCTTTGTTCAGCTGCCAACTGCAAGTCAGCAGCAGTGCCTCCCCGCTCTCCACTTTCTTGGTCATTGTCAAGATCGATTTCCGTGATGTCATGTCTGCTCAGCATCCGAGTGGTCGGATGGAGTGGCTGGGTCCATGCTCGGTGAGGCTTCTTGCATCTGGTCGTTCATATTAGCAAGGTCCTCTAGCGTGACCGGCCCATGTTCAGGTATGCTGCCAAGTGGCCGCTTCCCTGTTTGATCTCCTGCCGGTCACAGCTTTTTGGATTGGGCCTTCACTTTTGTGAGATTGGGGACTCCGATGCATGCGACGGGGCTTGCCTCTTGGGGGTCAACTCCCTGCAGTGGCAGAGCGCTGCTTGCCTCTTCTTGCGTTGCCACCATGGCGCTGGGCCTGTGTTGGAGGAGGCAGGACGATTGCTGAGGCAATCACCCTCACCATCGGACGAGGTGGCGTCTCCTTCGTCATCTTCCATTGGGGAGTCGGATTGCTCTTGGAGCGTCGTGCTCAGCAGAGTGGATGGCTCCGGGGGAGCTGGGGACTGAGACAACGTCGTTTGCCTCTTCATCTGTCATTGCCACGTAGGGGTAGCCAGAGGTCGGGGTCTTCCCCAAGTGCCCATCGCAGCACTGCAAAACGCGGGACAGCTCCAATTTGAGAAATAGGAGTCTGAGAAAGCCATTGGAGGAAGTCAAAGGAAGGCCCAAAGGGCCAACCATTACTAGCAACTCTATTGGAAAGATGGGAGACAGCACTGTCGATCTCCCTGGCAACGGCAAATTGTTTAAAGCTTTCTTGGAAACGCCGCGCAGCTTGAGAGGGGTTCTGCGATTGGTCGAGGATCCGAACAAGTTGGCGGATCTCATCTGGGGCAAGCTGCTGCTGCCAATATTTCCATCAGAGGTATACTTGCTTGGTATACGATTCGGCTGTGCCTTCCAATGCAGAAGGGAGCGAGCAGTGGCCTTGTCGGAGGTAGCAGCCGAACAGGGAGACGGCGTGCATGATGGCAGGATCAAGCAAAGGGCCCAGTCGTAGCAAACCAACAAGCTTTAACTGCAGGAACCAATGCCGTTTGAGCAGGAATTCCGACAGAGCTTTATACAGCGGCTGCAAAAGTGGTTTGGAAAAGTACCGATGAGTTTGTACAAAATAAAACAGGCTGAGCGAGAAAGCATTGAAGTAAACAATCTTCGCATGGATGCTGAGATTGCCTTTGTTTCCCGCAAGTAGCCTTGTACGGAACTTTAGGAGCTGCTTTACTAGCAGCGAGGGCATGGTGAGGCGCAGAGGAGCATATTCCATCTGTTCAGCTTGTAACTGACAAGCCCAGCCCGTATGAATGGTAAGTCCTAAATTAACGGTGCTGGGAGCAATACATTGAGCACCCAACCCAGCACAGTCAACATGATATAGTTGCGATGCAGAAAAAGCAGCACTGGTTAGTAACTGGGTTTTCGATCGGCAATCACAGGGACTGGCTGCTAGTTGCAGCAGTAACGGGTGTCCATTAAGCACCCAGTCATGTCTGTCGGCTGCATGGAACATAGCGCAGTGCTCTCCGTGGCGTAACACAAAGTAATGTGCATAGTGAGGAATGTGCCGGACAGCAGCGGAGATGGTAGCTTCTCCCTGCGGATGCCACGGAATAAAAGCATCATCATAGTCTGAAAGACGGAGTAGCTGTTGCTCGGGTAGGGGGACTCTGGACAACCCAACTTGCCAGCAGGTGTGCGCATCCATTACTACTCCCGCAGCAGACCACATGCTGACCAATCGGAAGACCTCCTTGATCCACTCTGGATATTGCTGCATTCCTACAATAGTGGTGTCATCAACATATCCTGCTACGAGGAGTACACGCGGCACTTGGTTAAGCGCAACAAAAATCGGATCCATTGCTAGACAGAAAAAGAAGACTGAGGTGGAGCGTCCCATATCTACGCCAGAGAAAACTTTACGTGGAGGTAACAGTCTTCCTTGCACTTTATGACGGATTCTTCTCCCAAACAGAAGATACTTAGCAAGTTGCAGAACCCAAGAAGAACACTGTCGTATATGTAAGATATGCAGGACCCAATAAGCATTGACTCGTTCAAAGGCTTTGGAGAGGTCTGCAAATAATGCGGACGCAGGAGTCTCTCCTTCAAGTACTCTTTGCACTTCAAGAACTGCTCTTTGTGGCTCTCTGAAGACGTTTAGCATTGTTTGCGCAGGATGGAAGGAGTTCCTGGTGATGCGAAATAACATGGCAGCAGCAGTTCCATCTTGTAATCTATCAAGCGTATCTGGCATGCGTAATGGTCGGAAGTAATCAGCAGTAGGTCCTTGTTTAGCTTTCGGTATCCAGACACCAACTTGGGTTGGCGCCGGGAGTTCACATGACATCATGCGGTCAAAGTCATCTTGCAGCACAATGGCTGATTGCTCTGGAAACATCCGCCAAAAGGCATATGGGAGTCCGTCAGGTCCGGGAGCGGAGTCTTTGGTGAGTAGTAGATGTTCGATGTAATCATCAACCACTGGCTCAGGAACTTCCGGCCAGAGCTCCGTTTGTGTGCGGTATGTTGCCAGTGTTGAGGCCCAAGCTGGATCATATCGGACTGGTGGCTGAAACCAAAAATCCCGCGTGGCAAGCGTGGCTTCATCATACTCTTGCGCAGTTCTGCACTCTTTGCCATTCTTCTGTAGAAGGGGGCCATGGTAAAAGGTGCCCCGCGGGCAGATGGTTTTCAAACGATCCCAGAATGTTCTCTGTCGTCTTGCGCGACGTGCTGGGTCAGTGTGGTCCTGGCCAACAGGGATTTGTGTGAGTGTAGTTGTTGCAATTTCAGCTGTTTGTAACGCCGTGGCAATGACGTCTGCTGGCACGAGAGATTGGTCATACTGCTTAGGCCATGGCTGTAGGAGTTCAATCAGCCCACTTTGCTCATATAGGCATTTCAACGTCTCTTTATGAATATGCAGGACCAATTGCCCCTTGCCTAGCCGTTTGTAGAGTTTTGTGAGGGGTGAAATATGTTTGAAGGCTTTGGAGGAGTTTCTCCACCAGCTCCAAACCAATGAACGGATGTGCATGGAGAGCGGAACTGCAGCTGCACAACTCTCTCTGGCTAGAGAAATACTTCGACGCAGTAGGCGAAGGGCTTGCTGTCTCTTAGCTTCAACTTCTCCAACTGCAAAGGCCGTGGGATCCAAAAAGACTTTAGTTGGAATAGTACAGTGTTTTTCAGACTGCGGATGTGGAGTCAAACGAGGCTTCATAGATAAATAGGCAGTAACTGTTTTGTGATGACAAGTGCTGATCCGATATCGACCTGAGAGCCGAACATGGAATTGGGGTGTGTCCAAGAAAAACTTGGTACCAGAAATCGGTCCAGCGGCGACTCCTGCTGTTCACCATATCTGAAGGTGGGGAAGGTGGGGTCAATATCTGTAACTCCTAATTGCCCCAGAAAGTCTCCCCACAGTTGCGGGTGGTGTTGATCACAGCGATTAAAATCCCCGCCAATAAAGACAGGGTGTGTTTCAAGGGTAAGCAGAGCCTTGAAAACTCGACAGACAAGAGTCTTTGGACTTTTGGGGGGCAAGTAGACAGATACAAGCCACACAGGGCAGGCTTGAAAAGCTACACAGGCTGCAACAGCATAATGTTCGACTAGAACTTTACGACTGCTAAGCTCCCATCCTGCTGGGATGAGTATAGCTATCCCTGCTTGTGGGCGCGGGTCTTGTTTGGCGAAGGTAGTGGCAACTTGAATGTCCGGCCACGTATGGGAAAGGTGTTGCAACTGGACCTCCGTCCATTTGGTTTCTTGTAAGAGGACAGGTGCTGCACGAAGTAGGGATCGTATGATTCCAGTCTTGTGCGCATTAGTACTGGCATCAGGATGCCAGCTGTTAAGATTCCAACTATGCAGCCGACGTATAGAAACCGGTAAGTTGGTAGGACGTTGCTGTCGAAATGCTAAGATCTGTTGACACAGCGTCCAAAACTTTGACGGGATGTTCCGTAGAAGTGGTATGTCATTGGAAAAAACTCGCTTGTAGGGTTGCTTCCTATAGGAGGGCTGGATGCGGCCCAATGTGGATAAGTCTTAAGTAATCGTTGCAGTGCACGCATTGCATCTTCAAGGCTAGCAAGGCGATGGAAACCACATAATTCAAGAAGATCCCCTACACGGATTTGTCGATAAGCACGTTTGGGGGAGATGAAATGGATGAGGAAGTGTAGAGAGTATACTTGAGTAAGCAGTCTGCCACAATTTTCCCGAAGAGATAACCACGAGACAGCCCTTAGTCCAGCTGCGAAGGTACGTTGTATGAGGCGGAGAGTATTCAGTGGTAACGATGCTAGGCGCGTCATTGCTGGTTAAGGAGAGCTTGGGCTCCCCAGAACACAGTAAGGGCAGGCTCTCCGCAAATACAAACGTACCATCCATTCGCAGTAGCTAGACCGGGGCAGCTGTCAATTGGCGTGGCTTGGAGTGACTCTTTAAAAGCCAAGATAGCAGAGTCTGCAGTTGGAAGTGCAGGCAGTGCAACATGTTCTTCGGGAGTGATGGTGACTAAATGACGGAAGTTGGAAGGATCGGGATCGTTTGCTTGACAGATGCATAGAGCATAAGGATTTTGCACTGCCCATACTTCTGCCTGTTCCTGTCCACAAAGTGTTCTGGCTGTTCAGGGGCAAACGGTAAGGCAGGTGCCCTCGTGATGTCCTTCAATGAGGATGAGCGGCAGGCGTGCTAACTCGCTGTGACAGCAGTTGACAAAGGGGTGAGCTTGTAGTAAATCGAGTTTTGCTGCTGCACACTGTGCTAGCCGCCAGAGGGCACATCCTACTTCAGTCAGAGCTCTGGTAAAAGGTGATTCAATACTGATGACGCTGGAGTTGTGTTGTATTGCGACTCCAAACACACTTGCTTCTGCATCAGCACGCAGAGGAAAGCCAAAGCTGTATTTAATAGTATACTCTTTCTGAGGTACTGTGATGGGGTGAATTTGAATCGGCTGCCCACCATACTTGTAGAGCAAGATGTCAATAGAATCTCGGAGCTGCACAAAATATAGATTCTGTGGTTTGTGTGGCCCAATGTAGTGAATTTGGCAAGGCGAATGCCGATACGAAACTACCAAATAACCATCTGCTTCAGTTGTACTGCTCGCTGCTAGGCTCCTAAAGAAGAGGACGGCCCTTGGCAATGTGGGATACGCAAAAAGGCCTCTTGCATAGGCAGGAAGGAGTAGTGAGCTACTTCCTTGCATAAGGGAGTTTGCGACTTCGTTTGTGAAGGGGAGCCATTGGGGAACTGCAAGCTCTTGAATGGTTTGGAAAAGCTGGCTATTCTCCAGAAATTTGAAGAATTGCGGCGTCCCTATGACACGAAGTTGCGCACCAGCATCTTTTTGAAGATCTGCCTCTATTACCTCACGTGTGAGGTACGTAGGTAAGACATTGCCAACAGTGGGTTGTGCTACCTTTGGCACTTCGAGCGGTGACATGACGAGAGTTCGGTAATCAATGTGGCGATAGGGTTCTTCAACAAGGGTAGATTTAGGAGTATAGTTCTTGCGAGCAAAGGCATCAATGATTTCTTGTTTAAAGCGCACGTAATTCTTGCGTACTGTAGCTGGATCGGCAACTTTAGTGACATTTGTAAGCTTACCTTGGACCCATGCTTGTAGGTCCTCAGCACTCCCTATGGCAAGACTAATAAGCTTTGGATGAAATGAATTGCCAACAAAGGAGCGCATGGTATGCGGTGTCAGCAGATGCTTGAGGTGTACAATGTTCTGAAAGTTGCGACTCAATCCTGAGACTTGCAGCACTTCTTGGTCCGTGAGAAGCCGAAAGGGCAATTGGATAGGATTGATCCCATCTGGGCGCGCCCACTGCTAGGTGGTGTATGGGTGACCAACCGGTTCTCTAGAAAGGCTAGGAGCTACTGCTTGCCAAGCATCTAAGAGTGGCTTCTCATGATAGACTACGTGGTGAATGAGCCTCTTCCGAAGCGCCTTGTTTGGACCATAGGCACTGATACCCTTGTCATTAACAGCAATACATTGTTGCTGGAAAAGCTTCATTGCGCGCCCCTGATGGGTCACCACCAATTTTTGCAGGGCAGGGGGGAAATCAAACATGTCCTGCCAGCCGTCGTATAGACAGCTGTTCTTGTCATAGCGTTCTGTGAGCGCAAAATAGTGCAAGAGGTACATGTGAACCAGTTGCCCCTCGCAATGGAAGGCAACGGCCACGTCAAGTACCCCATAATCTATATCCGTAAACTGCATCTCAAATCGAACAAATTGTGAGACTTCGATCACCCCGTCTTGATCCAGTTGAACTGGTTCACGCAAACAGTGGGGAGACCAAGGCGGCAAGTTCGACATGTGTGCAGGCACAGCTGTCAGGAATGCCCGCGCCGATGTACCCTGACTGTTGAGCCAAAGCTACCGGAGTGCAGCAAGGGGGAACTCAAGGTCATCACTAGCTTTACGTTTCTTGATGGCCCTGATTATCAGATAGCAGACTGTGGCAACACGCATGTAAAGAAAGACAAAGACAGGAAGGGACGGCAGTCCACTGAACCGGGCACTTCTTAGGGTGCGCTCCCGGTCGTGCTGGAGGGTCAAATTCATCATTGTCATCCGCCTTCTCACCCCTTGCTGTTTGCGGCGGTCGTTTACTTTGGGCGGCATTGGCCTTGCTCACCACAGCAGGTCTTTTTGGCTGGGATTTGGGCCGTGGTGGGCTGCTAGTCGCTTTTGCTTGCTTCCTCTGCGTATGGGCACAGGGCTGTGGGGCTGTGATGGCAGTCCTCTGCTGTGGCGGACACGTTTTGTCAGTAAGCGCCCACAAGAGCTGCATCTGTTCTTCTCTTTGTGCAGCGCTGACTTGTGGTTGGTCCCCTCCCATTGAGGAGGCGGGGGGGCACGTTTCCCACTTTTTTTTTTTGCGCGGGTAGGGGCGCTATGTGTGCCGAGAGGCGCAAGTCACCGTGTCGAATTCACTGGAGGGGTGCGAGGAAATGAGCCTGACCTAAGAGAGCAACAGAACCAAAACCAAAACATCGCAAAACCACCACCAAAAAACCCAAACCACAAAGCAACAGAAACCAAGCAAATCAGGCTCATGTCCGCTCTAGTCTGAAAGCCAAAAGGTGCAGATCCGAAGATCAACACAGAAGTGAAGCGGGGCGATGAATTCCTTTCAAGCCGCTCTCAATACAGGATGTCCAGGACGAAAAATGCATTCTGCTTGTCGGCAGGAGGATGTCCCACCAGAGGTGCACTGCGTATACTTGTGCATGAGCAAGACTGAAGGAGAGAGTGAGGTTCAAGCCAGGTGCTTTGTAAGGTCAAAGGCACGACGCAACTTGTATCAAAGAATGCGTTCGCACCAACCGCAGAATGCAAGTGTTCAAGATGACCAATGCAATGTCAAGAACTCTTCACAGGGGGGGCACGTTTCCCACGAGTGTCTTGCCCTACTGTCGTGCTGCTCAGGGGCAGATTGCCAATCGCTATTTGGATACCATTCTGCCCAGGTGGACGGCGAGGGCCTTTCTTGCTTCCTTACAATGGCATCATGGGGGTCACTACCATAGCTTGGGTTGCCTCGTTGCGGGGCCACGGGGGATCTGGGCGGAGCCGGCTCCGCTGCTCTGGGTGCTACCTGACTTAGGGCTTGCAGTAGCTCGACCACAGGGAGGTTCACTCGCAAGGACAGCTCGATGAGGGGTTGTCTGTCCTGACTGTACACCAATGCACAGCGATTGGGGCCACAAAGGACAGGCAAAGCCATGTGACTTGATCGGTTGAGCGGACCGTCCCTGCTCGAGCCAAAGTTCTGCGCAGCGAAGCTTCCAGAGGCGTGCAGGATGAGTGGTAGCAGTGAAGGGGGCAACCTCATTTGCGCACCGCAAACTGCCAGAGCCTGTGAACACGTTTGGAGAACCGTCGATACGATGGTGCCGTGGACATGTCATGACATGCTCTGTTTTATGCTGCGCAGTATTAGATCAGGTTGCTTCACCGAAGGGAGAAGCTCGTCTATCGTGTGCAGTTGGTGTGTAACTGGCCAAGTGCTTCTTCCAACTCGAGCATTTCTTGAAGAATGTCATGAACCGCCCGATACGCTTGCCTTTGGGCAGTCCCATCACCGATGAGCGGGCATTCTCGTAGCAGGTCGCAAAGAGTCCTAGCCGCCGTTTTGATAAATGGCAAGCGCCTTGCGGCTTCCTTCGCGAGACACAAGAAAGGCGTCTCGTATTCGAAACAACCCTCGTGGTAGTTGTTGCCCAGGGGAGGTTCTCCCCGGTTTGCCGGGCTGACTTGCGCTGCGTAAACGCCTGCTCGTCCATTAGGGGGTCGCTGAAAGATTTCAAAGTGAGGTACGGCACGCGGCATAAGTGGACCTGCTGGCTGTGGAGTAAGCCACAAGGCAGCCCTGCGTTTGGCTGGGGGCGAGGTTGGCCAATGTTCGAGGTGTTGAAGCGCTCTGAAGGGAAAGACCTGCAGTGGAGTGTCTTCTTCCCTAATCCACTGCAATTGGTCGAGGACCTCTCGGGCCGCCTCTCGAGGGTTACTTATGATCTCGCGATGTGATAACAGGCGGTATACCTTTGCCCGGGTTTCTGGGTTCGATCCATGAATGATGAACCCTTCCTACGTGATGTGCGGTGAATCGGCAAAGGGAAACAGCATATGGCCGCTGGGCATCTCAACACTGCACTGTAACATTGCACTTGGAACCTGGTGGAGAGGCCACGCCGGGATGCCATCTGTGCGCGGGCGCACTGCCTTATGCCGCCCTACGCTGGCCGCGACCAGACACATTGGAAAGCGAATGTCGCATACTGTGACTGGGAGACTAACGAGGCTGACCTCTAAATCCTCTTGCAGGCAAATTTCATTCACAAAGGGCGTAAGGGCGACTCCCTCAGGACCAACTGTGACGGAGGGTTCTGCTTGCCGTTTTACCTGGCGCTCTTCCCCCAGAGCAGAGCTCAGCACTTGGGTGCTAGCACTGTTCGTGTCACAGAATGGTCAGACTGCAAACGACTGTTTCGGAAGCCGTGGGGGCCCAGTTCTGGCGTGAGGAGCAGTTGTCCTTCTCTATCTGGAACGCTTGAGCCAAAAGCTTGAGCCAAAGTGGCTACGGGGAGAATGGTCGCTACTGGATGAGCAGCACCCAGTGCACGGAAAGATACATCATAGTGGCCTGTTGTTTGGCTGTGCAGCTGACCGAAGCACAGAGCCAGACTGGTATGTCTTGCCTGATAGACACCAGCCAAAAGCCTGGAAACTGTTACATGCGGCCCGGTTGATAGATATCCGGCATTAGGCATCAGATTTTGTGAATCGGCGAACCGGTGCTCTGGGATCGTATTGAGGTTCTTTTGCCGGTGTTCGACCACCCAGCAGGACTCGAGACATCATGGTATGGCTACAAAGTTGTTTCGACAATGTTGCACAGAGGAGTCAGGCCTGATCATGGCCACTACGTGGCAGGAATGTTCACGTCCCTTGGCTATTTGATGGCTGATGATGACCTCAAACCTTGGACGAAATCGGTGATTGACAACGCCACATATGATGATTGCTATCTGATCTGGTTGGTTCGTATTGAGTAATGGGATCCGGCAACTTGATCTCTTTCTGGTACTCCAATTCGCTTGGATCAAATTCTTTTCCTCTCTGCTTCACCATCCCGCTTTGGCGAAGCAACCATCTTGCGGCCAAATTGTATTTCTTGGTCGACTGGATGTCGAGCCCAGCCAACCACCATGACATCTCTCGACGAAACGTCCTCCATGTTTGAGGACTTGTTGTCTCCATCGGCTTCGCCTCTGTTACTTGCACTAACAGGCATCTGCTGGGTCTGGGGGCGGAGGCAATTGGCATTTAGGGACAGCTCCTTGGGCAGCCGCCTTTACTCCAGGTTGGTCACCATGAAAGAATGCACTCTCGCCTAACTCCATGGGATGCATGGCGGGGGCAGGCCTCTTGACCCCACCGGCAGTGGTTCTGGAAGCTCCGTGGTTTGATCATTTTCGAGATCTGCGCCTATTGCCTCTTCTTGCGTTGACCCGCCCTCGTTGGCAGGGATGTGGACAGCTCCGTATCCTGCGCAGGGGAGCCCGTTTCTTCGTCATCCGTGCTGCTCACCGAGATAGGAAGTTCAACCTCGTGATCTGTGCTTCTTGGTGGCTGGATGCGCAAGTGCGCCATAAAGCATCTCCATTTCCTCATCCATCAAATTTCCCATGCCTCCTTGCTCGCGACAAACCTTGTCTTTCCACACACCACTTTTTGCCTCTATTGCACTTTTCAATTTTGCATTGTTGGCGCCAAAATGCAACGTAAACATACACTCTGTGACAGCAACGCCGACCCGCAAAAAAGCGCTGCTGCCACGTCCCCTTTCGGGATTGCATTGCAGAAAACTCATCGCAAACTGGAGAGGGTGGACTTGGCTTTACCGGAAGGACTTTTGATTGGCCTTGGTCATGCAGCCACGAATCCAGACAGTCCTCTGGACTTTCACCAAACATAAAGTGCACTGGAACAAATTGGCACCATTGCGGATGGAGCCTGCCACTTGGCCACAGGAGCTGTCATAGGACAGTGTGCCTTTGAAGAACAGGTTAACCCAGCCATCACTGCCCACGTGAGAGCCATATGGATGGCGCTGCGCCGACCACCCCCCAGGCAGGAGTCCCACAGGGGAGCTTCTCTCGAGTGGTGCTGGGAAGCGACGTGTGTTTCATTGGCCACCGTGCACGAGAATTGCAAACTGCTTATCCTTGCAGATATCTCTAGCACTGCAATAGACACCCTCCTCGGAAATGCTGGAAGACCATTTGGTCGAACTGCTATCCAAAAGCTTCGGCCTAGACACTTTTGGATGTGAGTTGACGCTCCTTACAGAGGACACCCTCCTTAGTGACCCTATCCATGAAGAGCTCTGGGATGGTGAGGGATTTCATTTGGTCATCCAAAAAAGCTTACGAAAGGTGAGCTCGAAGGAGCAAACCCAACGAGATGTGCATGAAGATCATCCCAAGGCCATTTGGGTCCCGGCTAATGAATCAGGCATCCTCCCTGCCAAAGCTTTTTTCTCCATTGCCCGCCTTCGGCATGTGCAAGTAGAAGCAGGCTTTCACACCATCGAGCGACAGGCGTGGCGCTGTTGCCACACCCTCACCATTGTCAAACTGCCCAGCTCCGTGGTTGCAGTCGAGAATGCTGCCTTCCAAGGGTGTTATGCGCTCACCACAGTGGCAATGCCAGGATGCGTGTCTCTTGGAGCCAGACTCTTTGCAGAATGCTGTGCCCTCGAGCGGATAGGGGTGCTCACAGAAAACTCTTGCCGACTGGCCAGTGGAGCTACCATTTCCCCCTATGCCTTTGAGGGATGTGAAAGGCTTGCACAAATTGGCTTCTTCGTCCTCTCCAGTGGGCTTGCCAACTGGATGTTTCCATTCGGCAGGAATCTAAGTGATTCGTATGCCCCGAGAAACCACCTTTATCGGGCATAAGGCCTTTGCGCTGTGTCAACAATTAACCGAAGTTGATCTCTCGCAGACACAAGTGGACATTGTGCACATGCAAGTCTTTGCGCACTGCCAATCTTTGGCGCGAATATCCCTGCCAAGGCATTTAACGGAAATAGTGCTGAAGCCTTCAAAGCCTGCGGATCGTCATGTACAGTAGCCCTCCCCAGCAGCTTCGTTACATTGGACACAGGCATTTGCAGGGTGCAGTAAATTAGTGTGCCGCATCTTTCGAAGTATGAAAGCCAGCCGACGACGCCTGCATATTACTGCCAATGCTTTTGAGGGGTGTCAGGCATTGACCATCCCTGGAGGGGTTTGCTATCTATCCTTGCGTGGCAATCAAGGCACTCAAGGGAGCATATCGCGGGGGGGGTCGAGATAACAAAACGGAACAATAGTACCAGGTGAAAAGCACTCCGACGGCTGCCGGTGCAATTGTCCGTTTCCCAACCTCCATATTGAAACTGTCAGATAAGTAAGGTCGATTGTGGTCTGCCGCAGGACCTTTAGGCTCGAAGACAGGCGCACACTGCCGGGCCAAGGACTGTAGGCCATGATAGCAGACCACATATCAGTGACTAGCTCACAATGGAGCGATGAATGATCAATGGTCTTACACCTGATCTTAACCACACTGGCGGGAGAGGAAACCCAGCTGACAATCGAGCTGCAGGAATTTGATCGCCTCCATGAATTCGAAAATGCAGTCTTGGAGCAATTCCCCAAGATAGGAGAGAGCAGCACATTTGGCTGTGAGCTGGACTTTGTCTGCCGTGACTCACAAGAGAAATTAGTGGACCCAATATGGCACACCTTACGAGATAACAATTGTTTTACTGTCATCTCGAGCCCATGTTTTGAGGAAGTTGACCACAAGGGGCAAATGAAAGGTGATGCGAGAGCCATTCGAGTCCCGTATCACACCACAGACAGAGTTCTCCCGCAAGTCTTCTCTTATGTCATGGAGGTACCGCATGTGCATGTTGACGCGGGGCTTCGCATTATAGGGGAGGCTGCATGGCGTAACTGCCAACGCCTCCAGATTGTGCACTTAGCTAGCACTGTCATCTACTCAGAAACACGAGTCTTCCGCAGATGCTATGCACTCCGCACGGTGATTGCCCCTGGCTGCAAGCAGTTTGGGATCCAAGTCTTTGAAGATTGTTGCTCCCTGATGCAAGTTGGAACTAGTGTAGATACGGCCAATCAATTAGCCCCGCAGGCAGAGTTGATGCCTAGGGCCTTCGAAAAATGCACAGCATTGCGACACCTCGATTTGGGGCAGTCAGAGCACAACACTACTGGTCGGACACGGTGCTTGCCAGAGTGCTACTTCCTAGATGCTGGAATAACCTCCCTGTCCCTGCCTCCAAACTTTAATTGGATCGAATCAGCGGCCTGCGAACGTTGCCTGCAACTGCAACAGGTAAACCTCTCAAGCACAGAAGTGACTGAGATCATGGGCTCTGCCTTTGCGCACTGTAAACACTTGCAATCTCTAAGGCTTCCACACAAATTGCGAATCATTGAGCAAGAAGCTTTTCTCAAATGTAGCTCCTTGACAGAGGTCAGCGTGCCGCCTACGCTGCTGTATATTGCAAGACGTGCTTTTGCTGGCTGCACGCGGCTCAGCCTATTTCAAAGCCTATTTCAAAGAGTTGCAAAATGCAGGACAGGTCAATTTTGCTTTAGGTGCAAAGATCATCTCACTTGCAATCCGGAGCAAGGGTGTTCTAAGCAACGAATGGGCCAGGTCAATAGTCCATGCTGGAATAGGTTGATCTGCCTATAGACCAAGACTCCCGAATGGCTCTATAGGGCCGGAGGTCATCACGTGCACAACAGGTTCCTGAGGCTCAAGCAGGGCCAGATCACCAAACCTTTGGTTGCGTGTCCAGGTGCAAACCAGCACTGGGCAGGAGGCTCTTTGAAAGTGTGTCTTGAGAGCAAGATCCATGGTGAAGGTCGTGTAACAATGCTTGCAGGCAAGGTGCCCTGGGGGCATGTCAATTCGTGGATCAAAGGAAAAACCATCTGGATTGACCGCATCATGACTCTTCTTAAGGTGGTTAACCAAGGCTTTGCGGCCTACCATATCATGACAAATAGGACATTAATACATTTTGGCCGGCTCGGGACAAGGACCTTCAGGCTGACATGCTAACATATACTTGATGATGACCTTGGGAGCCTTCATTGTTGTCGTCGGCTTGAGGCCAATATCTGCAACCTCGGCTAACGAGGATTCGGCGTACAGAGGGTATTTGGCATGATGGGCATGCAGACCAACTTCTGTGAGAAATGTCACATGGCATGCCTGGCATTTAAACAGTCTTGTGGGTGATGATTCAACAATTGAGATGTCAGGTGCACTGTCGACAGCCTGCGGGGTTACGACTCGGTCAATGGCCTGTATGGTGGGAGCATCAGACTCCTGGGACATGGGCAACGATGGTGTTGTCAATGGGACAATGGAGGCAGACGCACCATGACCGGCATGATTGGAAAATGTGCTGCGTCATAGATTTGACCAAGGAATATATTAATCTCCATGAGTACTCCGCATTGATGGTTGCTGACATCATTGCATTATTGCAAATACAAGAGACACTAACCTTTGCCACTACCTAAATTGGCAAGTCCTTGGTGCTACTTTCCGTAGTGCTTACGAATCGATCTTGCTGGCGCGGCCAAATGACATAATGCACAGTGGTTGGCTAACTCCGCAACAAGAGGCTTGTCCAGGAGGATACCCGGAATCGACTTATATCGTAGATGCATTCTCAATGCTGGTCGGGCGGAGATCGGCACGATGGCACCCTTGGTTCTATCAAAATGCAAGCAAACGCGTATATTAATGTGGTATCTAAATCGATATATATCTCCAAAAGATTTATGATAGTGTCTGCAGATGGCACGGCAGTGGTGAAAGAAATCTTCAATCATGCATGGGATTTGGTGACATTCTCGCATGTGTCTTTTCCAGGGACCCGCCTGATGATGAAAAATTCGGTCATATTAAGGACATTTCAATTCAGGTGCCTGGGGACACGGATCATCGGTTTCAGCAGGACAGTGATGTGGTTGTCAGGATAATCTGGGATCAACACACAAATGTCCTGGGAGCAAGTCTGCATGGCCAACTGAGTCAGATCGATTCGGCGTCGACTCAGGGTGTGAGTGAGACGAAATTGTTGCAGCTGTAAAAAATGCCATGGTCTTTGCAAGTTGAGGCGCGTGTAAAAAGCATGGGTAGATTCTCTGATGATATGGATCGGAGACCTAGCCATCGTACGATAATGTCGATGAATCATACTAATGATCTGATGAAAGCCCTTAGCAGTGATTCCCATTTCATGGACACCATATGAGACCGTAGGCAGGACACATTGATTGTACAAACTGACTCTGACATGGAATGGATGATATGAGTCCATGAACCATTGTCTAAGGACGCGAAAACAGACATTGGCGGCAGTGGTGACTCGACGAGTGACAGTGTCGTTAGCAAAAACTTTATAACTAATAATGATTCCTAAATAATTGGTCTTGCTTACAAGTGGCAAACTGAGGGCAGTGTCTGGCAAATGCAGTTGTGGCCCTTCTTTTGATCTGGAAATCCATCGGTTCAAAAACGCCTGTGCGGATTTGCCTACCAGGCGCATAATGGTCCCACTTTTGCACTCATTCACCTGGAAATGATATGCCTTGAGCGTGCGCACCACACATTGCAGGTCATGGAGAGCTTCAAAGCCAACTGTGACCGAATTGATGATCCATTTAAGGTGGATGTCGTCTACATAGATGATGATATGGGAAATGATCCAATGCATATCATACCTAGCAAGATCATGAAGGATTAAATATATGCTCAAGGTCCAGAGCATTGGGGCATCTTTGGACCTCTGCTTGATACCTTTGGAGGCGGTGAATCTGCCTAGGAGATCCTTATGGGGAACACAATATTCATATTTCAGAAGCCATGAATGGACAAGACATCTGAGATCGGGATCAAGGTTAAAAAGATGAAGTGCGCGAAAAACCAAATCACGGTCGATGGCATCGAATGCCTTTTCAAGATCCAACGAGACTTGCATCCCCCCAAAGGCCAATATCTCTGGTGTGCTGTTGACACAGAGCTTGCACGGTCCGGCAATAATCAAAGATAAGTAGAAGGCAATCTTTAATGCTTCGATGTGGAAGGTATGCAAAGAGGGGCATGGTTCTGAGATGATTGAATGCGGCTTTCAGGATCTGCGAATAATGGATACCTATCATGATTTTATTGATAGGATATCGGAGACATATCGGTCTAAAGAACAACAGGCTTATTGGGTGGTTTATTGGGTTTTCTGAGCATATGGAGCCAACCAATATACCAATGAATCGTTGGAGATCCAATGGAGTCGACCTAGGCATGTGATGCAATTTGATATATGATCGGTGCAAGAGTTCGGGCAAAATGTCGCAAAACAATTGCCGGAAATCCATCTGGGGCTAATGCTTTGGTAATGGGCAGTCGACCAAGATCATGCTCAAGGTCTGCCTAAGTGAACGGGAGGCAGCTCAGGGGTTGGGATACCAAGGCAAATTTATCATCTCTAAACAATTGACCAAAATGGGCAATCAATGAATCAAATTCCCCGTGGTGTCATTGGGGCACCGTGAATGTCATGCATCTGAATCCTACGAAAAGGCTATTTAGGGCAAAATTTTCGTATGTTCCTCATGGATCCTATTGGTCATGACATATGCAATATTCTCTTGGAAGAACCGTTCAAGCTTGCGGCGTTTGTTGATTCTACTAAAGCGCCGAATTTATGAAAAATGGTGCAATGCTTCCAATTGCGAAAGAGTGATTTGACATTCACAATGAAAACAAGGCGAAATTGTTGACGAGCATGCTATATACGTGCTATCATGGATCGAAGCTAATCATCTGTGTGTTTAATTGTGTAAATAGGCTAGAAATAATCGAAACACAGTTGGCAATAATCGAAACACAACTATCGAATCTGGTGATCCATGTCAAGACAATATTAAATAAGGTCGGGAGTATATACATCTTGATGCCTAAGGATACAACGATAAACATCATAAATCGAAGCCATCTAAGTGTTCCACCGTGGGAGGTGGAAGATAAGAGGTCGATATTATAATCCTTAATGAAGTCCTATTCTTTCAAATTTACGTTCTCCATCGAATTTTAAAAGTGCGAAGGAAAATAGAATTAATTCGAAATTAATCCGTGGATAAATGTTAGAACATACTTTTGACGACAATAAATTACAATTAAAGACAAATTTTAAAACAACTATTTATCAATTTAGAGCTTTTCCGTAGCGTAAATCATGGCTTCCAATACAAAGAAGATCTTTATCTAAGGGTGGGTTAAAATTTCCGGCCAAAATAAACATATACCCTTTTAGGATATACTTAATCCCTTATTTAAGGTGGTGCCACAAATCCTACCTAACTTAAAAAAGACCACGAACAAATCACGTGGTATTCCAGGCTATCTAATAAATTGTATATAAATCGTAGATCTAAGTAAATATCAATTTAATATAAAGACATCGATTTTAAAAGATTCATAATAAGCCAATTAAAATAATCTAATCAAGGTTCGTCGAATCATAACCAACAAGGATTAAACCCATTTATCAATATACCATTAGCTTATTATAAACTAGTCGGTTTCCTATACCAAAATTACGTTTTCTTAGCCCCCATCGCACCAGCGTATCCATTCCTAATATATAAGGCCTCGAAAAGCGTTCCAAAACAAAATCTTCAGAATAAAGTGCTCAATCGATAATCCACGACGTACTATAATAAATATAATAAGTAAGCATCGCCCAAATTTCACTTATTTTTATACAAACTCGAAATTATCCTTACAAAACTTCCATATTTCAATCAATTCATAAAAAGAAATTAGCAATCCTCACGCCGAACCCTATAACAAAAAAATTCAATATCTAACTTCAAATTCCATTAATACACCTACAACATATTAATCATAAAATAAACGACTAATCAAAAAAAGAACATTTTCATAAACCGCGATTACGACTCCACATTATATAAATATAAATATCCACATAGATAAATATATATTTATTTATTATCAACAAATATATCATATTAATATTATTTATATTATATTAATATTTGCTAGTTAATCAATATTCTTTATTCTAGAATCGCCATTCCATACGGAAAAATTATCTTTCGCGACCCCATCACAAAATATAATCCTATAACCATGTCTAGCTAATATGAGCCGGAATATATCCTAATATCGCAAAATAAATAAAAAAATATTATATTATAACCCCAATAAAAAATTAAACGTTCCACAATTATTCAGGGTCATTTGCAGCATCTATGCGACAATTACGCCGAATAAAATCAAAGACAATTCAACCCAATCCTCGTGCCAACTACCAGCGCACAATTAAGGAATGTTAGGGAATCCCAAGCTAAGAACCTAGACTTTAGCGATACATTCGCGAAATTTCGCTAGTGTTTGCCTACATAGCCAAAATATTTATAAACGTCTACGCAACCCGTTAGTCGTTGCCTCACTATCATGCCTACGTCCACTCTTGCTAACCTATAATAATAAGAACAAGAACCGGAGAATCCTTTATGTTCTCCCAAGGCTAGACACGGAAATATTAAGGCTCACTTCCGTCCGCTAGCTCTGCCGGAAGATTGAAAATATGAAAATGATAATCTTCGTTAAATCTTTCGCGAAAAAAAGATTCGCGAACCTCATCACGAATCTTTCGCGGATGGTTTTAATAATACCTACAAAGCTATTTTATATAAACTCCATACACGGGGTTATACAATATTCTACTTCAACTAATTATTTATACCGCTTCGTGGTAGAAGTCGCTAATGTATCAGTAACACCCCACGAGGATACGAGTTAGTAATTGGTGTAGGAAGCCGTAATTTGCGCTATCGGCTATCGGAGTCGGTCTGTCTTGGTATGTTTATCTCGGCCTGTCGGTCTGTCTGTCTCGATCGGGCAGGACACACGGACGAATCCACGCAAGATGTCAATAGTCTGTCTATCTCGGTCGGTCTGTTTCGGTCTATCTGTCTCGGTCGGTCTGTCTTGGTCTGTTTGTGTCGGTCTGTCTGTCTCGGTCTGTCTGTTTCAGTCTGTCTATTTCAATCTGTTTGTCTTGGCCTGTGTCTGTCTCGTTTCTGTCTCAATCTGTCTGTCTTGGTCTGTGTCTGTCTCGGTATGTCTATATCTGTCTATCAGTCTATCTGTCTCTTTCGGGCAAGATAAACCAACAAGTACACCCACAATGTCAAAAGCGCAATCTCCCCGGGCTGCCCTGCTCTGGCCGGCCCATTACATGTAAGACCATCATCGTCAGGCACACCGTCCAATAGGTTGTTACCCACACTGTGGTCCAACACTGGCCGGTGTGGTCGAGGGAAGGCCCTCAGTCTTCCGGAAGCTTTGGAAGTGCCACCCCGGCAAGCAGTGCAGTTTCTGCGCCGGTCACAATTTGGCCCTGGCCTAAGGCAAGGACAAGCAAGTGAGGATGTGCAAAGTGATCAGTTAGTAGTGGATGCCCCAACAAAAGGTCCTAGGTGTAAAGCAAGAAGCCCTAGGTGAAGTCCAAGAAGGAGCATAGGCAAAGGTGTAGGCAGAGATGTTCAGCACAAAGAGAGGCCGATATCAAAGTCCTCACTATGATGGGCAAAGGATGTGCTGTAAATGCGGAAGCCCCTGGGCCCGTACCGCCATCGTCAAAGTCCAAACTATGTCAGCCGTGTGCGCACTAGCCAGTCTTGAGGGGCAGCTGGCTTGAGTGCTCGTGGCTTGAGCTATGTCTGTCTGTCTGTCTGTCTCTCTGTGTCTGTCTCTCTGTGTGTCTGTCTCTCTGTGTGTCTGTCTCTCTGTGTGTCTGTCTCTCTGTCTGTCTGTCTCTCTGTCTGTCTGTCTCTCTGT
>CAXAMN010024694.1:3631871-3641871 GCA_963970005.1 Durusdinium trenchii | reverse complement strand
ATGGCTCTTGACTGTCATTTCAGAAAAAAAATCCACACAAAAGAATTCCGCGTCATGAGCCCTATTATTGCTGCGCAATACGGCCAATGCGGCAGCACTTCCAAGTTGTGGTCAGTTGAGCACAAACTTGAGCAAACTTTTGTCGATCTGCGACGGCGATCAGCCTTTCAGGCGATTGCGTGCTTATCATGGCAAGGGCAGTCTTGAATCTTTGTTTCATGAAGCCTATTGATTAAGCTGCCAGATTGATGAAGCTTTAAGTTTGTTCTTCGGACTCAAAACCACGACTTCAAGGACTCAAAACCATCCAGCACAAGGATTGACCTGGCAAGGCTGCTGACGGCCATGGCAAGCGTGAGCTGGCGAAAGCAATTGATAGAATTGTCCCTGACATGGTCTTTGACAATGCTTCTCAAATTCAAACCGTGCAAGAAAAAGTCTCAGTTGCTCTGCAACACTACCAGTCTCTACCTTGGCTAAACTTCAGCAATGGCGATGCCTGGGCCTGGACCGGCCTGGAAGTGGCCCCAAGAAAGGATCCATTCGTTCTTTGCACAGGCCTTTATGCCTTCCAAATCGTTGCCACCAGCGCGCCTTGCTCAAAGCAAAGTTCGCAAAATCGGAGGTGCAATCACAACGAGGAAGCAAGACTAATTGGCTTCGGAAACTGCCAGGCCGAGACTCCCTCTACCGAGTCTCCCTCAAAAAGCGAAAACACACCTCACTTTGATGCAGGAACGTGATTCATCCTTCCGCAGAAAGTGTCGCAGTGCGTTGTGGCGTGTCGCTTGTGGCATCTTTTGGCCTTGTCTGTCCGCAATTTCCTTGAGCAACACCCAAACTGCATTACCCTGGGACGCAAACCACTGAGAAGCCTGTCGAACATGCGGGGTGCAGGCAAGGGAGGACAAAAGTCAGTCAAGACAAAGGCAGTCCAATAACACCTGGCAAGGGTGGTCTATGATGGGTCATTGTGCATTTTGACTCATCACTATAGCCTGGTTATGTTGCATGCTCTTCGAGGTTCGACAGCCTCCCACAGCACCCTCTGCCGCCATGTAAGCACAGGAGCTATTACTACTGGCCACCCAGGAAGGAATAAACCCGAATGATGGGATGTTGAGACAGCATAATGTCTCAGTCTTGTGTGATTCCTTTGTATAACATTCTGGTCCACTAAGAACACAAGCAACATGCGGGGACTCAAGCTTTGTAAAGCCCTCACCAAAGGGAGATGAATGCTTGAGCTGAACACTATGCATTGCTGTTGCTGCAAGATTGCCAAAAGCAGATTTCTGTACAGCAATCTTTCAATTTAATTGAGAACGTTTGCTTGCTTGATATGAAAGTACTACCAGGCTAAGGTTTCTTACAGTCAGGGTCTGTGCGGGTACTTAAGAGATGTCTGCGTGTACCTGCGGGATACAACCAAATGCTACCTTGGCGTAACACCAAACAGGTGGAGAGTCTGTCTGTCTACACTCCGCAGTCTCCATCATGATAAACCAGGGTCTCAAATCTCCCCAACCAATAGGTGAACTCATCTACATTGATGCAGCGTTTTCTGCTGCCGGGACTATTTGGGCCATCCCAATGTTGAAATAGTCTGACACACACACACACACATTGACCCATTCTGTGCCAAGCCAGTGACAAAACTGTCGCGATGATCTCATGGATGCCAGGTCAAGGGGCAAGGGGATCTCCGCATTGGGTTTGTTTACTTTGAAGCAATCAAACATGATCTGACTTGGGTCTGGTGGGTTGCTGCAGTGATTCATCTTGTCAGGGCTTGTTCCACTCTATCAGTGATTCATCAGCATGCTCAAGAGGGCCAAAGAATGAGCTGTAACTGTGTAACCGACAGCATGCAATTCCTTTCTTGCAAACGGACTCGAACGGGAAAAAATGGCTCCTGTGCATGCTGCATGCAATCCATTTGCATGAAATCCATCCCGTGAATCAACGTATCCTAGGCTCCAAGTCAATGCTTTGGGATGCTGCGGACAGCAGCAACTTTACTGCTTGACCTGCCCCAAAGTCCTATCTAGCAGCTCTAGCAGTAGTTAAAGCAACGCCATGGGAGCATTCAATTGCTTGAAATGCTCCATACAGACTTGGAAGAACAGCCACTGGTTGAGTTAGCAGTGTGCCAGAATGAGCCCGGGATGGAACAGGAGGCCCACGCAAAAGCCCATATATTTCTCTACTGGACTGTGGTCTTGAAAAGCATTAATGCGCAACCCTCGTCGCCGTTACGTAGTTAGCATGAGTAATGGCATTGATTCACATGAGAGAGGGTCGATGTTGACTTTATGGGTGCTCTTTCAAAGGGAAGCTTGTTCAAGGCAATACGTTTGCAGCTAGCCAGAATCACAAAGATTTAGCCTGTTCACATTGCAAGCCGTTTTGTCGAACCAAATCTCATTCTCCAATAAAGTATGCTTCCAATTTCATTTGTCTGGCTCTTTCAGTCTCTCTTTACTCTTAACCTCTTAACCGGCGCATCCTAGGCTCGTTTTGGACGCCCGATGTATCCAGCTTCAAAGGAATTGTTCCACTGAATTCTGCCAGTTTTCATCTTGCCAGTGTGGTGTGGATGTCTTGCGAACACCGCCTTGGTGCCTTGATTGGTGTTCAACCGTTTTTGTATTGGAGAAACCGTTCCTTTGGCAGGGATTTTTTTTTTACAACTCTTGAGCTGAGCAAAGAAAGCAATTACGTTGCAGGATGCCTATCAAATACTTTCTCTGCGTGCTGGTGCCTGCATGTCAGGGAAACGACAGCTCGGAAAGATTCTATACTCGTAGGCATTGGGGCTTGCAACCGTCTGTAAGAGGTCCAGTGCTGCACCGTCCTGGCTCTAAGTTTTTTGTTGTTGCAAGAGAGCTATTTGAGGACATCGCCTAGCTCCAGGTAGTCTTAAAATGTCTAAAATTTGCTAAACAGCTTGCAGCTAACCGAATCTGCGTGTAAAAGGGGCTAGACAGTTTGCAGCTTGGCAATGGGAGATCCCCACACCATTCAGTCCGCGACACCAACTGCCTCGAATGCCGGTGCTGTTCAAAGGTGAGTGCAAGAAGGCAAGGAGGTCTTGACACATCCGCTTCTTCAGTGCACAATTTACCCTCCCTGCGTCTGTTTTTAAATCTCAACATCTGTTCAACCGGACAAATCAGCTTGCGTGTGAACGAGCACGTGGAATCCAAATGATGAGATTGCAGGCCCGTCCAAACTGAAGTCTATGTTAGAAGCAAAGTCTAAGTCCAAAACGCTATCCAGTGTTGTGAAGTGAAGAAGACTCTGAGGAATTACTTCATGCTCCTTTCCAATGTCTGTGCGGACAAGAGCGAAAGCTTCAAAATCAAGCTTCCCCCGATGAGGAAGGGTACATTTTGGAAGGGTACATTTACGCAGTTTCTCAAGAGGTCTTGTTGTTCCGTGTTTGTCTGTTATCTCAACAATCTGGTCGATAATCTCAAGCATTCAAGTCTCAGGTCTCAGGGTGGGTCTCAAGTTAGAGCTATCTTACTTGGGACTGTCGCAGTGCAGCCGTTCTTGATGCATGTTCCACTTGCTTCAAAATAAACTGCCCAGTTCCCATCATAAACTGTAACTAGAATAAACCTTACACTTGTCCCATCCTGACAGGAGGTCTACTAGGTTGCCCTTTGCCGGATCCTGGTCCGGTCTTTGTCATGAGTCAAGTCTTTTGTTGGATACTGACTTGCTGATTCTTCAGCTTCCTGCACCAAGGGTTCATTGCAGGATTTGGACCCCGCAATGAAGACCATCCATGTCTTTTTCTTATCAACACTAACTAGTTACTTTGCAAGAGGCTCCAGCCGCCGCCACCCTGCTTTACGAATTGGTTTCTTTGAGGTCATTCATTGGTGCTGCCGGCCTTGTTTGCCAGTCTCACCACCGTAGCAGAATACTACGAGTCAGAATGTCTACCTCCTCACGTTGCACCAGTGCGTGGCATTTTACTAGCTCCTGGCCTGCAAGGGCGGTGGCCGGCCACGAATCTCTCAAATGTGATATGAGCAAAGCTTCAAGCATGTCCTATCCGTGGTGTTACTTTGATCAAGTATTTTACTTGCAGGTGTGAAAAACATACGGTCAAACTTCTTCGCTCGTGGCGCCGTGTGCGATGATCCGCAGTGTTCGAAACAGGGTCGATTTGCGGCTCATTTTGACAGGGGAATGCTTCGACAAAGTGGAGCTGAATACCTAATGGGCCTAATGTCTCTCTCCACATACAGTGACCTCTGGCAGCTACCTCTGCCCAAAGAGTACAATCCCCTTTGCTGTTCAGCAGCTCTGGCAATCGTCTTGGTAGATCTGAACAAGCTGAAGATCAGCTGCATCCTTTCTTCTATGACTGTATTTGCTGTCAATTCCTGCCAAATCCCACCAGGTGAGAAACTCAGCACGTATTGACTGCCAAATGTTCCCATCTTTTAGCAGAAAGACTTGAGGTCGGGGTGCTGGGTGACGCTCGCATAAAGTTCATTGCACATATCCTGTCAGCGTGCACTGATAGCTTCTCAGGGAAAAACAAACCTGTTGGTGTGCCAGCAGCATGCATGTAATTAACACATGGCCAACAACTATAACCAAAGTTCGGAACTGAGTCAAGCAGTACATGCTATGGACCTTGCGCAAAACATTCCTTCCTTGGTATGCTGTAGTGCAACAGGTTCTACTGACGTTCCACTGCAGCCTCACCTTTCACTGTGAATGAGTCAACATCAACATGGCCATTGATTGGTAGCTGCGATGAGCCACATTGTGACAAATCAGCGACCAAGGCAAGCTGTGGAGAAGGCTGTCACCGAGCTATGATCCATGTACCTTCTCAAGGAACATCCTGTCCAATGTGTTCGGTGCCTCCTGAGAGTAAAGAAGTGACTACGCAAGTTCCAAACATTTCTACCTCGAGCGCCTGTGCTCCACCCCGAAACCAACCTGCCCAAGGCATCTCTGGATGTGGGCTACTGGTCTGGAAAACACCATTGAGATCTTGAATGGCTCTAGACTGAACAGCCCATGAAGCTGGAGCTCTTGAGAGCTCAGGTGTGCAATTCTCTCACGCAAAGACCTTGTCCAACATGAGGAGTGCGCGACAAAGCTATTGAACATAGCAGAACTGTTGTGAGCAAGCAAACGAAACATGTGAAGCAAAGTTGGACGCAATGAACGCTCCAGCTGCCTTTGTGAGGAAGGCGCAGTGTGTGTTGAACACTGGCACTTTGCAAGTCCCTCTGAAGCTCAATGCACAATCTGCATGTCTCCAACTATCAAGTCAATTGGCTTGAGCTACAACCTGGTGTGTTTGTGTAATCAGTGCACGGACCCTCAGAAACATGGCATTTCCACAAGGGTGCAAAACAAACGAGAGTGAGAAAAAGGGGTAGCCTCATGCCACCTGTCACCCGTTCGTCAGAGTCTTGCTATGTGCATCTATGCCTGCTGCCTGCTTGATAACAGACTCTGTCCTGTCAGGACCTCGGTGCTTCAATTTCAACTGCGCCTGCGGCCGGTTCCACTGAGAAACCTCGTCGCCATGTCGCTTATGGTCGCCTTGGATGTAAGACATGTCATGACACTTGTCATGACCTGTCGCCTTGGCAAAGGTCCCGAGAAAAGTGACATCTCATGACCTTCCCCAAACAGAAACGCCCTGGTTTCGGCGAGCACCCAGGTGCACGTGCCTGCGTGCCGCGTGCACTGAAACATCACAGTCTCAAGCACCGGTGCTTACAGTGCTTTCCCCAAACTAAGCAGCTCAGTGAAGCCACTGTGCTCGGCACAAGAGCGATGTGAGAATAGCACAACTGGGGGCAGGGGTGGATTGAAAGCCTTTCTTTTTTCTCTCTTTAAAGATCTAAGTACAAGGATCAAAGACCCCGACATGCAAATTAGAGTTGTATCAATCACGTCAGCAGGCTTTAACACCTGCTTCTTTGCGTGTCATTCGGAAACTAGCCTTTACGACGGTAGGACGCTGCAATCTTCGACATAATCCTTCATACCTCTAACGACACTGGACAAGACCTCAAATGAATCTTTTCACGCACGGCCGCACCATGAAACGTTCTGGCTACTGGACACTGGACACTTGTTACTGAGGAGCACCGCGGTCGTTCTTCAGAGAATCACCCAGTTTGGTCCGTAGGACTTGGATTCCTTTTGCTCAAAGCCACAAGGACAGCTCCAGTCAGTTCAGTCTGCTCAACCTGCATGACAAAGGAGATGAGAAACTCTTGGACAAAAGTAGTGAATCGAATTCACTGCAGGAACATGATCGCCAACGCAGCACACTGACTAGAACACACTCCTGGGAAAACGCTGCCTCAAGCCATGGACCACAGCACAGCTGACAAGCATGAGCTGCATGGGCGGCAAACGGCATAAAAGGTCAAGCCTCACAGCACAGTGCTCATGGATGCTCCTGGTATAAATTATCTAGCGCAGTGAAGGAGTCTTTGCATTCTGGGCAAGGTTCATCCGCCCATGCCCAAATTAGAGAATCTTGGATTCCTAAGGGCTGAGCTCCAACTCGGTGCGCCTGTGCACGGTGTGCCTGTTGGAAGACGCCTTTGCCTGCACATGGTCAGTCAATGATTTTTTCCAAGCTCGGATTCTCTGAGACGATCTGAGCGCCTGGGTTGAAGACCAGACTGCTACCATGGCGGCCACGGACTGATCCCCTTGCTGCGGAAACAAATCAAGGGACCTTGTGAGCACACCCATCAAGCAAGTGACGACAGTTCTTGTGAAGAGCCGGAGCACCTTTTTGCGGCTTTCGCAACATGCTCTTCGAACATCCTACAGCGCGCTTGAGGACGGCTACCTCGTTGCCTGCGAGTCATGGGTATAGCTGAATTGCACCATGCAAACTGGCAAGAAGTCCACGAGTGATCAGGGACATCATCTCACTCATAGTTATACTGTTGTACTATGTTGTACTGCTCTTAAGTCAAGTGAAGCCACAAAATGTTGGACCCTTTTTCGATCGATGCTAATACCGTCTTTGCAGCTAACAGGCTGCTGCGAAGCAGAACTAAATTCGAGACCAAACGCCTGGCAGTTGGAAGTCTGGCTTTGCCTTTCATTGCCAACGAGAATCTTCTCAAACTGAACTCCAGAACAACATGTGAATCATTTGGATGCACATTCTGTGATCAAGTTGAAGCTACGAACGACATTTCCCAAAGCTGAGAGCCAAGGCAGCAGAGGATGCCCCTTTCAGGGTCGGTCACTGTACAATGCCCGAGCTGTGTGGAACATGTTTGCCCGAGCGTTAAAATTCCGCACGGATGCGAGTGAGTCCAGTTGACTCGATCAGCCTTGAATAGATTGTGTCAAACGAGAGTGGACGCGTGGCACAACTTCACATTAGTTGAGGAGCTTTGAGATTCTTAGTTTGATCGGACGTTTCAAGCTTTTCATGAAAAACACTCTTAAAATGTCCTTTGCAGTCAAAGATATTCAGCTACCTGACCAGCTTGTAGAAGTAAACACCCTTGTCCGCATCGGGCAAGGGGAAGTCCTTAAGGGCAGGAATCACAATCAATCAGCATATACTTTCGAGAAACCTATACTGACTTTACAATGTGATTTGATTTGTTTGAGCTTGAGCCCACCTGTTTATCCATCCTGCACAACTCACTTCTCATCCTACTTTAAGCTTATTACACCCTGACATGCGGAGAACTATAGAATGCGTGCGGAAAACTATAGAATGCGTACGAATACGGGACCAAATACTGTAATTAACACATCTACTGAACGTTGGATCTTAATCGATGGCCCCCTCAGAAAGATGCAATTCCGGAATGTTGAAACATATGTATCCAGTGGGGTCGATTTATCAGAGTAGCACCAAAATCGAGTGTCGACCCTCAAGTACCGAGCGTTCGACCGCTCTTTCACGAAAAAATGCCAAATCTCTGTCAAATCATGTCAAATCTCTGCGCCAGTGCAGTTCCCTTCACAACCCTTTTTCACACATGTACGGAATCCTCCCCGATTCTTCTGTGCAAATCAACGCGGCACACTTCCGAAAAGCAGTCTGAGAGTGTCCTTTGTAGCCTGCTGTAGTGTCGCCTGTGCTGCAGGCTGCAAAGAGATCGGGGCGCACTCCTGCACTCACCCACGTTCTGGTGTCGTCGCTGCAAGACCATCTTTGAACATGCACTTTGAAGGACTCAGGACAGTGAATATCCGTTCTCTCACCATGCCTTGAAAACGTGACTTGCCCCAAGCAGCAACGAGCGGAGTCCAGCCAAAGAAGCAGGGCCTCTGATCAAAGCATGTGACATTGGGTCCTCATCCTGAAAATGCTTCAAGCACTGTACAATCAAGGATCCTAAAGGACCTTTAACAATCAAATTCTATCTGGACCTCAGCCACTGTGAATCGACCTCTGTCCAAGGAGCTCCGGATTTTTGCCACAAGCAGCACTACACAACCAGGTGCAGCGAGCCCTTCAAGAGCCTTCAGCAATGCAGAGACATCTTCGCCTCAGCAGGGTCCAACATCAACAGGCCATCTGGTCTGAACACAGGCGATGATCGGGGGCGTGCATTGGGAGAGGGAGAACCCTCAAGAGCCTCAGGCAAAACGACAAATCAACTGAGAAGGAAAACCAAACCAAAGGAGGTTTCCCTATAATCAAAAAACACACAAGGGCCCTGCAGGCTACAAACTTGCCGTGGCGCTGTACACGACATCGGTTGCAATCACTGTGGAGGCACCGCGGCACTCGAAGGGCACTGGATCAGCCCAGTCCCAACGCTGACAGGAAACCCCGAGCCCGCTCTCCTGCGGTCACGGGCCGTCTGATGAACAATATCCAATATCGAGTTGAAACTGCATTGAACACACACACACACACTTCTATATATTATATATATATATATACTTGAGAAGGGAGGGGACGAAAGCCAGCCTTTGTAAGAAGACATCAACATGGCAATGGGGGGTGAAGTCGAGAGCGCACTGGAACAGTGTCAAGAATGGGGAAATAAAAGGCAGAGGTGGAGAGTCGTAGTAAAGGTGGGGGAGTGGGGTGCCCCTCCTCTTGTTACTCAAGGGGCGTTGTGAAAATAAAAGGGCACCCCTAAGTAACGGAGGGTTTTGGTGTGCCGTTGCTTTGTCTTGTGTTGTAGATAGACTCATAAAGTCGGTGTGTTGTTAAGAGTGGACCGAGAAAAGGTTACTGCTGAGATCACGCGAGGTCGGAGGAGAGATTGTTGGTTATGGGGGGATGTCGACATAGCATGATGCTACTGCTGTTGGAAATAGAAAGCAGAATGCATGGGTTAGGGGGGATGCCCTTTCTTCGCTCGATTCAAGGGCGTTTTGAAGATGAAAAAGGCACCTGTAAGGAACTCAGGGGGTAAAGATGTCCTGTAGATGGACTCAGAGACTTGGCGTGCAAGATCAAATGCACATGCTTGGCTAACACCGGGCAAAGAGAGGGGGTAGAGATAGACAGTAAAATACATAGGTTTGGGGGGGGCCCTTGTTCGTCCTGGTTTAAGGGTGTTTTGGAGGTGAAAAAGGGCACCCCTAAGGAAGTGAGGGGCGCTTGCCTGCTGCGTGTTGCCAAGCAATGCGCAAAGATGGCTGTGGGGGGCCCATGGGCGAGGCTATCGGCAGGCTTTCGTGGGGATACATATATGTGTACACACACACACACATATATATATATATGGTACCCCCCCCCCAAAACCTATGTTCACCTCACTTTTGCTGGTATTTGCAATATTTTGTGTCTATTTTTGGTTGCCTTTTGGTCCTTAGTTTTTTGGGGGTACCATATATATATATATTTTTTTTTTTGGTGCACGTAGGTTGCATGACTTGTTAGTCCACTTTGGAAGGAATGCATTCAGAATGCGTTCAATGCATTCAGAATGCATTCTTGATCAAAACTAAGATCCAAGAGCCAAGATTCCCACAAGACTCCTGGCTAAAATCTTGGAAA
>CAXAMN010024694.1:3548105-3621324 GCA_963970005.1 Durusdinium trenchii | reverse complement strand
TACATACATACATACATACATGAAACAGCCGGATACCTCCGCTGTGTCAAATGTGGCACAAGTATCCACAAGAGGAGCAATGAACCAACTTTCCAAAGTTTTGTCACCGGCAGCTGTTTGGACCAGCCATATCCACACCAGCATGGAGGCCACCAAAGCCATGCACTGTGGCAAAAAGGCACCAAGGTCCCTCCACCTTGATGGCCAACAAAGGGTGATCCTCACTGCTAGCGTCAAGAGACCATGCAAAGGGGCAGCTTCAGCGGGCACACCGCCACTCACCGACTTCTTTGCACGGCAAATGAGTGTGGAGAACTCCCACACACAACAGGGCACCGCTCCTATGGATGAAGGCGTGACCCACCCAACGCCAAGGAGGTTGCATTTTGCAACACCACTCACCCAAGCAGAAGATCAGGGAACTCCTGCGCAGGCCATGAACTTCAGCCTTGAAGCAGGACAACACCTGACACGCCATGGCGCAGCATTGCACCCTAGCACAGGGCTTGCTTCTACGGCTTATGCCTTGCCAACCCTCTTTGACAGCAGTACCAGGCTCAGGGCTACTGGCCATGACAACCAGCCGCCTAGCCCACAGCAGCCAATCACACCGAACAGCCACGGCTGGATGAGGAGGCCTCCATTGAAGTGGATTTCTTTTGACCCAGTCCGTCTACTGACAAGAGTGAAGGCCATAGGACACCCAGGACTCCCTGCCAACACGGCAACAGCAATAAACTCAAGGAAAAAATACATACACACATACACACATACATACATACATACATACATGGCTCAAGGCCGTGAGTGGTTCGAGCCGGTCCCATACCAATCCGGATACAGGCTAAAGCCATAGACTTCCGGAAGGTCCTGAACGTCACTGGACTCCTTTGCTCGCAATTCTCGACCACACCTTTGCCGCTCTTGACTTGTCCTACGGTGGCTGGCAGTCTCTCGCCCTGAACACCTTCCTCTTTCAGGACAAGGTCACCTACCTCTTTGCCCGTTATCCCTACGTGGTAAAGAACCTTCCAGGCCTGATCGTGATCGGTGCCACCCAGTTTGCCTTTCTTTTTGAGAACCTGGACGCTATAGCAGCGCTCCAGCTCAAGGAGTATGACGCCACAATGGGGCAGAGCTTACATGACCTGTTCCAGACAGGACTGCTCCAACTGGATTTGGACCGACAAGGTCAAACCCAACACCAAATGCAGACGCTGCGGCAACTGGTGGCCTGCTGCCACCGGAGGCACAGGCAAGGGCAAGGGCTATGGACGACCTACCTCAAAGGCAAGGCAACCATGGCCGGAGACACCTCCAGGACTTGGACGTGTCAAACCCTTGAAGAAATCTCGGGTACAACAAGAAGCCACCGACCTCTTGGCCATCAGCTGGTCCACCCTGCCTGAAGATACACAGAACCGCCTTCAAGCACTAGGCATCGGCCCCGCCAAGCCAGAAGAGCCAGAGCTCACCGACATCCTCAAGTCGCACATGGAGTCACTCCCCACTCAGGTACAGCAGATCGTCACGAAGCTCACGGCACCAGAACCTTGCACCGAGAAAGACATTGCCATGAAGCTCAAAGGCCAAGTCACGGAGCTGAAAACCCTGTCAATCAGGAAAAGCCAGCTCCAGGACAAGATTGACGGTGTGAAGGCACAATACACCACCTTGCTGGCTGACATGCAGACCCTCCAAGGGGAGCTTGCAGAAGGGCAAAAAGCCTTGCAGCAGCTCTCACAAGACTACATGAAAGCGGTGAACCAAACGCCCACACCGGCCGAGCTATCAGGCACTTTGCCTGAGCCAGAGCAAATCCCCATGGCTGTGGAATCTTTCGTGCGCAACCTAGGGATTGCCTTGACCGAAGAGCAAAAGACTCAACTCCACGGTCTTCTCAAGCGCTCAGGATCTGACACTGAGGATCCGACCAAGAGGCGCAAAACTGATGGCCCTGGACCGCTTGCCCCTGGACACTGTGGGTAACACTCCTGCTCATGAAGCCACATCGGGATTGAATTTTCCGTTGCCAGATGATGACTCGTGGTCATGGGACGGGACAGAAAATTCACATGGGGAATACCAAGAACCAGATGACCTTTTGCAAGCTTTTGAGCCACAGAGTATGGCAACACCACCTTCACCGGTTTGCCGCGCAGGCCTCGGCTCAACAGGGGCACTACCAGTTGCGCAGACAACGGACATGAGATCCAAAGAGTCTTGTTCTCCGGAGTCACGACAACTTCACATGAGCCTCCAAATTGAAGGGGACAATTCAACTTGGAGCCCTTTTGCACCTACCGTTTTGGGGACTCTGATTGCAGGGGAACAGCAATCAACCCACATACCAGAGGGATCTGATCCCAAGACAGCACCAGACACTTTTACTGGTCACAATTTTGACACGAACTTCCTTAGCGGCAATGGCCAGCCTTTTGTGAACCTGACCGGCGGCACCTACTCCACCTCCTTGGAGACAACCTCCTCCACGGACTGTGGAACTAAGGACATGAGTCACCACGAATATGCCTCAACAACTGATCTCATCCTCCAAAACCTGACGATGATCATCGGCAACCCCAGCACCCGGTGCTACGCCAATGCTCCATGGAGAGCATTTTGCTGGATGTGCGCCTATCTGGCCGAATTCAACCTCGAACCTTGGGGCACAGTCAAAGAAGCAGTACAAACCTCACTGGAGCTCACTGAGGCGGTTGACATCAAGGCCCTACCCGGACTCGAGGATCTCTGGAAACAGCATGACCTGAACCTTGAAGGTGACGCAGCACACTTTGTCAACACGCTCTGGATCAAATCCCAGACCCGAGTGATGCAGTACAGGTACTCTGAGATCAAAGAACAAGGCTACCTAGCAGACCATGTACAGCTTCCGCTCATTGTGGACTACCCAGACGAATTCGTGGATGAAATCACTTGGCAGGAGCTGATGAACAACTGGGCCAATCAAGGACTGGGCCAATTCCTGGGTGATGACAAAACTGTCTTGGTGGCCCACATCAATCGGGCAGTCACCTACGATGGAGTCCTGACAAAGCACAAACGAGTGCTTAACCCACATGGCACCTTCACCGTCCCCAGGTCCTTGGACGGTTTCTCCAGAGCTAGTGCAGAGTATATCCCCATTGCGTACATCTGCCACAGAGGACCCACCCATGACAGCGGCCACTACTTCACCATCCTGGTCTACAGAGACTTGATGTGGATTGCTGATGACGGCGGCCATCCAACTGTGCTCCCTTTCTTGACGCCCCAACTTGCTGGCCAAATAGTACAGATCTGGGCTGTTGAGACCACGGCCTTTGTCACGCCGAGACAAATCCAGAGGGCCATGCCTGAGCCAGAGACTCCAGACTACGACCCACCGCTGTACGGCACACCGCCTAAAAAGGCAAGACACACACAGGACAGCATGAAGCTCCACGTGGCCAACATCACCGCTTTTGGCAGGCACACTCTTGACTGGCTATGGAGCCGAGACAATGACATCCACATCATGGTGGAGACACATCTTGACAAGCAGAAACACAATACCATGTGCCAATACTTCGAAGTCAGAGGCAAACACGCCTTCGGCCTGCCGGCCCACACCAATAGCACCAATGAAGGCAATCACGGGGGCATCCTCATCCTCCACTCCAATCACCATGGAGTCACTCAGCTGGAGAACTACCATATCGAAGGATGTGGATACCAAGCCTTCCTATGGGAAGCCAAAGCCAGATCCATACTCGTCATTGCTGTCTACTTCAAGACCAATGAGACCATCCAAGGACCCACCAATTCCCAACTGTTGGAAGCCTCCAATAGACAGTACATCCTCTTGGGAGATTGGAACAGCCACCCCAGCCAATTCCACGGGACCGTTCTGGGATCCAAATTCCACTGGCAGATCCTAGCACCAGATGCAACACTTCTCAATGGCAATGTGCTGGACTATGCCTTGATCCACAACCAGCTAGCCCCTCTCACTTCCATGACTACGGAATGGGCAGTCCCCTGGAGACCACACTGTTTGGTCACATATGCTTTGGAACTGCCAGATGACTTCAGGAACTACAACCAGCTGCGCACCTTCCCCGCGCTTCCAGACAGGCCAACTCCAGGCTTTCGACCTTGGACCACCTATGTCACACAAGTAGAGGAGGTCTTGCTATACGACACCATGCCCAATCAATCCGCAAAGCATCTTGCAGACTGGGTCTCAGTTACTGAACAATATCTTCTCCAACAGCATCCCTGGGCCCCACAAGGGCGTGCCTCCAACCTCCAAGCGGAGTACAAACCACTCACTTCGCCCAAAGCAGGCCCAATTTGGAAGAAAGGGAAGCCAGCCTTCTGGGAACAACTCCAGGTTCGATTGAACCAAATCCAGCATCAGGACCACCCTTCCCATGGCACCATACGAGGTTTTCTCAAAGCCACTGAATCAGCACCTAAACACTGGATTGGTGAACCAGCGTGGGCCCAATTTCTGGACATGACACAGCGCTGGGCCAACCACCAGGATCCGCGCACACTTGAACTCATGCAACACACCATCCAGCATCAGCTCACTCAAGCACTTGAACAATCCAGAACAGAGGGCCAACTCCAGTACGCTGCCTGGATCCGTCAAGAAGAAGCCAAGGGACTTCGAGGCCTTTTCAGGAACCTCAAAGCCAGTGAGCTAGCTTGGCAACGGCCTTACCGCAATGTCCCTATGGCCGACAGAATGAGGCACCGGCTCCACGACTGGCACCAACTCTGGCAGCCTACCCAGGACAACCAGCCCTTGGTCAGGGACTCCATCCAGGCCAGAGCACAACATCAAGCAACTCAACTACCGGCACTCACGATAGGCCACCTGGCCAGGGTCCTCAAACAACTACCCGACCGAGCATGTGGTCCAGATGCTATCAGCACACAGCTTCTGAGGAACACACCACCTCAGGCTTTGCCCAATCTGCTCCAGCTTCTCCAGGACATGGAGAACTCAGCCACCACGCCGACCCAACTACAGATGAGCCTGGTCGCGATGTTGGCCAAAAACGAAAAGGTGGAGCGACCAATCACCCTCACCAGTGTCCTCTACCGAACTTGGTGCCGGCTCCGCAAGAACATTCTCGACAGCTGGCAACTCAATCTGCCACCCTCTATGAACTACGACCGAGCACGCCCTGGCGCAACTGCACTCCATGTTGCACTCGAGAGGCTACTCCGCCAGGAAAGCACCAAGACCCTAGCGCAACATGGCATCACTGTCCTCTTGGACATGAGCACCTTTTACGACACCATCGACCTCAAGACGCTCCAGTCCGTGGCACAAGCGCTGGACTATCCTCCACTAGCGCTGGAGTTCGCGATGCAGGTCTACACAGGACCCAAAGCAGTGTTGGCAGACTCCGAGCTCAGCCACTGGTTCCATGCCACCCATGGGGTTGCTGCAGGATGCCCTCAGGCTCCACTGTTGGCCAAAGCCTTTCTTCAACCAATCCTCAGCCCCTTCCAGGCCAAACATCCAGATTTGCACCTCAATGGATGGGTCGATGACATTGGATTTGATGGCAGCCATCCCAATCCAGACACCCTAGCCAACCGCATTGCGCAGGCCTGGCATGAGCTCCGCACACAAACTCACCGAAGCAGGACTCAAAGTCAACAACCACAAAACGGCCTTCATTGCCACAGACAGAGCCACCCGCAAAGCACTGGCCAAACTCCTTGGCCCTGACGACCCGCCTATCCAGTCGGTTATGCGAGATCTCGGGATCGATCACCAAGCCGGTCGGAGACGCCGCATCACCACCTTGCAGAACCGTTTCAAGAAGAACAAGCAGCGGCGCATCAAACTGCGCACACTGAGGCTTCCCAATCTCCGCACCAGACTCAGGCTCCATCGCGGAGGCATCCAGCCGGTTGCTTTGTGGGGAGTCGAAGGACAAGGGCTGGCTCCTCGCTACCGGCAAGCCCTCAGACAAGCACTTGCCACCCATCTCGGCCTCCACACTGGAGGACTCACTGATGTCATCTACGACCAGAACCAAACCAAGTACCTGGATCCTGCAGACCAAGTGGTAATCCAACATGTCCAGGCTCTCCATGCCCTCATCACTCACTGGCCCACCGAACACCTTCCACATGTTGAACGGGCTTGGATGGAACTGCAGAACCAACTTCGCCAACAGCAATACCCTTGGTACCATGTCAAGGGGCCCATGGCCGCAACACTGGCCTATCTCAAAGAATGGGGGTGGCACACAGATAGCCTATATGACTGGCACAGGAACGAGACGGCATTTATGACTGAAGCCCACATCGATCTTCGCCAACCCTGGTGGCAGGTTGAAGAACTGCTCCAAGCTGAGGCCAAACAACAGCGCCAGCATCGATTTGCCAACAGACGAAACTGTCAAGGCCTCGTTAGCGGGATCGACTGGACCACGGCCTCCAAAATCACCAAGCACGTCAGCAAGGCCCAGGCCAACCACATCCGCACCTGGAACCAAGCGGCCATCCGGTTCAAAGCCGACACCGCCACCCAGCAGTGCCCACTCTGCCAGGTCCCAGCAACGCCCAAGCGCATTGTGTGGCTTTGCAAGTGGCATCACAACCAAAAGCACCAGCCTCTCCCAGTGCCTTGGACCGAACGGCTGCAAGATCCATTGGAGGAACCACTCTGGGCCTACGGGTGGATCCCTAAGGAACCACAAGATCACCTCCAACGACCACTTGTCCTGGAAGGACATGGGTGTTGGCAGTCACTCGAACCTCTTCCACTCCAACCGTGGCAAGGGCTCTCCGTCACAGTTGATGCCACTCCCACCTCCGGCGACAAAAGATCCCAAGCCTGGATTTTCGCACTCTGCATCCATGGCTATTCGCTTGGAGCCCGACAAAGAAAAGGGACCATCACTGGCATGGCGCGAGGACCACAGTCAAAGGCCAGAGCCATCTTTCAAGGGCTCCTCACCTTGGCTCAGTTCATCCAGACGCCAACCAGGGTGATTGTCCAGGTCAGCTCGGTTTGGGAAGCCTGGACCAACCCGGCCAAGAGGAAGGGCTTCCATGACCTGGTCCAGGGGCAGCCGGCAGAGTACTTCACTCTGATCACGCCCCTCTACATCCACAAAAACCACAAGACCCCCGATGCTCCAGGGAATGAACCCCATTTACGCCAGAGACAAAGGGATGCAGCCCTAGCTGCTTGGGAGCGGGCAACCAGCATCCACAACCCAGACAAAGAAGCCTGGCAGAGCATCCTCGACCAAGATCACCTCGAGATCTACAAGCATGCGGCTGCACGTCTGGCCAAAATCTATGATGACAAGGATCACTACTTGCACACCAAGCCAGGCCGAGCAGTTGGCCACAAAACCAAGCAGAGGAAAAAGACCCTCATCGCTCAACGCCAGCAGCCATGGCAACCGGGCAAACATCAATGGAAGGCCCACCGCAGCGGCTACCAGTGCCACACTTGCCAAACGAGGGTGCACCAGGGATTGGCTGCCTCCATGATCGAAGACCGGCTTCAAGAAGACTGTGCACAACTCACAGCACTTGCCCCGGAACCTGACCTCCCACCTGAGAGGGCAGTTGGAAAGAAAACCACCAGAGCCAGCCGCATTGCCTCGCTGCTTCAGCTCCAGCAAGAACATCCAACCACTCCTGATGTTCACCATCTTCAGGAGACTACAGGTTACTTGAAGTGCACCAAATGCAACCAAGCCATCCACAAAAGGGCCAATGAAGAGCTGTTCAACCAATTCCTGAACAGCACCTGCATTGATGCTCCCTTCAACCGAGAGCATACCGCCCATGGGACACACACTTTGTGGCAGATCGGCAAAGGCATCCAATGCAAAGGGTGTGGGTTGCACACCCACCTTGATGCTCAAGACCGCCTGATTCTCACGATGCAAAAGGAGTGCAAAGGTCACAAACCGACCTCGCCCACTCTGGCGCACTTCTTCAGCCAGGCAAGTCCTTCCAGCCAGGCGGTGCCCACGCCACCAGAGGCCACACACAGCTCTGCTGCCGCAATCACACCGGCCAACACAGGCCAACAGCCTGATCATCTGGCAAATGCGCCACAGGGTCCGGAGACTCTTTCTCCACCGGTGCCCAAGAAGCTCAAATTCTCAGCATCTCCTCCAGCTGAAGATGCAGAGATGTGCAGCAATGAAGAAGCCGAAGAAGAGGCAGAACGCACCATTGACCCGGAGATCCAGGTCGACTTTTTCTGAGCCTACGGCAGGGTATCTGAGGCCATCAGAGCCACACGCTGACCGGCCACTGTGCCTTCATGCATCCAACTTCAGGAGAAAAAAAATACATACATACATACATACATACATACATGGCTCAAGGCTCAAGCCATTTGTCTCCTCAAGCCAGGGTCAGGTGACGATAGGGGCCGCAATTTCGTGGTCCACGATCTATCGCCAGAAGAAGCAGAACAAGGACCCTCCAGCCAGGACAAGCGCAACTACACGAAGGCAATGCAGAAAGGGTATTTGGTTTGTGCGGGATGCCGCACCAGCTGGATCTGGCAAGAACGGTTGCAAGCTCAACCTCGGCTTTCCTGCAATCAATGTGGGAGGGCATGGCAAAAACAGATCCCTGATCTGCGAAGGCAGGCTCAAAGGCAGGTGCAATGGGCTTCATGGAACTTCACGAACCAGGGCACTCGATGGCCTACTAAATCCTACAAAGAGGCCCTACTTGAAGCTCGTGAAGCAGACGGCACTACAGAAAGCAGTGCAGGAGCACTGGGGCGCCCTACCAGAGGGACTACGCCAACAGTGTGAAGCGATGGGCCTTCAGGCCAATGAACCTCCACCCTCCACCGGACCTGCAAACATTGTTGAAAGAGCATCTTTCGAGTTTGCCTTCAGATCTCAAGGATGCAGTTGAAAAGATTGTGGAGCCCACCAAGCAGGAACCGACCATTGCAACTAAGCTGAAGCAATCTGTAGGCACCCTGAAGCAGTTGACGGAGAAGAAGGCTTCACTACAAGCCAAGGCAGATGGAGTCAAACAGCAGTATTCAGCATTGTTGCAAGAGCTCAAAGAACTCCAGACCAAGATCGAGGGAGCTCAAAAGGAGCTGCAGGACAACACGACCCAGTACAACAAGCAATTGGAGCAAGACAAGCAGGCAGCTGAGGAGGCAAATGTAGACCCAGACGAGATCACAGCTGAAAAGCTCATGATCATCATGTCCAATGTAGGAGTTCACGCCGCAGCAGAGCAAGTACAAATCTTTGCTTCGAAGCTCAGTGAGAATGCTGTGAAAAGAAGGAAGTGCGGGTAACCCAATCAGCCCGCAGCATGCAGAAGGGGACGCAACAATGGATTGTCTGTGCACGCTGGGGAAGGCCAACACAAGCAGACCATTCTTGAACCAGGGGACACTCACACTTCGTGACAATGAAGTGGCAGAGACAGAGAACTTCACCACTTTTCCGCCTTTTTGTGGGGGAGCTGGGAGCGCCATGGCAGAGCCCATGGATGTTGATTCTGGCTCATTTTCTTTGGGGCAGGAGATCGAGAAGCAGCACAAAGCCCAGGCTCCTTTGGACTATGTGGTGCAAAATCTCCAGTACCGGCTGGGGAACCCTAGAAACCGGTGCTATGCAAACTCACCCTTCCGCCTATGGACATGGGCGGGGAGCTTCCTGGGAGGACCAGCATTGTGGCGCAAAACCACAGATGCTGTGATGACTACCTTGACGGATGATGAGGTGGTGCAAATCACTCATCTCACAACTCTTCGACCTCTTTGGGAGCGTTTTGATGACAATGTACAAGATGATGCATCACAGTTTTTGCTCGAGCTCAACGAGCTGGCAGAGACGGACAAGACGATCAGCCACTTTTTCCAGGTTGATCATCGACAACAAGTGCACAAGAGAGCAGCCTTTCCCATCCATCTAGTTTGTCCGGAGACACCTGAACCTCAAGAGTTTGAACAACTGTTGAACGGTTGGGCAAATCAAGCTGACGGGCAAGTCTTTGATGGAGAAGGCCTATTGGTTGGCCAGATTGGCCGCTACCGTCTAGACAAAGGAGAATGGACCAAACATCATCAAATCCTTCAGGTCCCTAGCATCTTCAACCTGCCCGTCACCAAAGATGGGAACACCACTGGCACGGAACAGTATTCCTTGATTGGACTTCTCTGTCATTCAGGTGATGCGCACAAAAGTGGCCATTACTTTGCGGCGTATGTTTACAGGGGCCTTTACTGGATGGTTGATGATGGATCCTTTCCTCGACCGATCCCCAAACTTCATGATGCAATCAAGATGCAGATTGTTCAGGTTTGGGCAATTCCATCCAAGTGCTTGCTGCCGGAGGATATTCCTTGTGATTTCCCTACGGTCATTGGTGAGCAAGCAGATGAACCACCAACAAAAAGACAGTGTCAAGCAGTCATCCCATTCACATTTGCCAATGTGACAAGCCTTGGACCTGAAGTACGACAGTGGTTGCTTTGCAGGCCAAGGACACCTATGTTTGCGGTGGAGACGCACTTGGCTCAAGAAGATTTCCAAAAAGTCCATCAATGGTTTGCAACTCGGGGCTTTGGGGTTCTTGGGCACCCGGCGGCAAGCAGCCCAAAAGGGGGAACCAACGGAGGTTTCCTTGTGCTGTACCCGCTGGACCAGCATTTCCACTTTGTCCAAAAACAGGTGATAGATGGCTGCGGATGGTATGCTGTCCATTGGAGTTTTCAGAACCTTGACTTGGTGATGGTGGTTGTGTACTTCAAATGTGGAGAAGGCATTCAAGGTGCTACAAACTCTATGCTTTGGTCTGCCCTGCTGACCTTTGTAACGGGCCTGCAAAAGCCGGTCATCATCTGTGGAGACTTCAATGTCACCCCAGAAGAGTTTATGACGACCACCATGAGTTCCATCATGAAGGTGCAAGTGGTAGCAACTGGAGAAGACACGTGCAGCACAGGCAGGGAGCTAGATTGGGCGCTGGCCAGTGACTACCTAGCAGCAGAGATGAGCATTGAAGCAAATTGGATTGTGCCCTTTCGACCGCACGCACAACTGCACTGCAAGCTAAACCGGAGTGTTGAACACATCTCGATGCGGCAGATCCAAAATACAATCCAGCACCCAAGCTCGAACACATCACTCGTGAATGGACGCAAGTTCAAGAGGTGAGCGCGGAGGTCTGCTGGCTTGACATGGCTTCGAGCCCGCTGACCAACAAGGCAGGCAGCTTGTACAGCAAGATAGAGCGCTATGTTCTGCAACAACTGGAGAACCCAAAGCTGGGTAGGGGCACCCAGCTCACCTTTGTCACCAAGCCTTTGACAGACCCAAGCAAACCTTGGCTATGGAGGAAAGGGGGACAAGCCTTTTGGGCACAGATTGAAGTCCGGCTCCAGCAACAGCTTCACAGGCCGCAATGGGATACAGGCAAGCTCCACCACTTGCAGAAGTTGGGATGGCACTTGGATGAGCATTGGAACGGTGAAGCCAAGGTCACACTGGAGGGTTTCCGGATGTTGTTCAACATGCTGTGGACAAATCATGATGAAGAACACCTTCAGGTTCTGCTCAAGTTTGCTAAAGAACAACGAGAGCTCCACAGTGCCGAGTCACTTGCAGTTGAAACAGAGATCTACCGCACATGGATGAGCAAGGCCGCAGAAAAAGGATGTCGGGGGCTCTACCGTTCTTTGAAGAAGGATGAAATGCCATATCAAAGGCCATTCCAGGGACAGCCTCGAACTGAGCGCATGGCAAGCAGATTGCAACAATGGGGCAACATATGGAAGCAGCACGAAGAACCTCAACCTCCTGGTGCACTGGAGCCCTTGAAACAGAAAGCCCAACAACATGCCAATGACCTCAAGCCTTTGACAGACATGCATGCTTGGAAAACGATCAAACAGCTCTCACAAAAGGCTCCGGGCTTAGATGGCGTTGGCTTCGACTTTCTCAAGGCTCTCCCCTTCCAGGCAATGAGAAGCCTCATTGAGCTGTTCCATGAGGTTGAAGCTCAGGCAACAATCCCAAATCAATGGGCGGTCTCCTTGATAGCCCTCATCCCAAAAAACGCTGAGATTGAGAGACCCATTGCATTGGTTGCAACTTTGTACCGGCTGTGGTGTCGTCTCAGAGCACCATACACCAGACAGTGGCAGCTGGACATACAACATGAATACTTTTGGGAGAGAGCTATGCCAGGAACTGAGTGCCTACAAGTGGCTTTGAAGAGAGCCTACATGACAGAACACAACAGCGCTATGCAGAAGACGGTTGTCTCAGTTTTGATGGACATGTCCAATTTCTACGACCGCATCAACCTGGAAAAGCTGGCCCAACGCTGGCTGGACTCCGACTACCCGCCAGTGCATGCAGCACTGGCACTCCAGGTCTATGCAGGTGGCCGCATCCTGGAAGCAGAAGGTGAGGCGTCCAAGCAGATATGGGCACAAAATGGAATCCTTGCAGGTGACCCTCAAGCTCCACTGGCAGCCAAGATATATTTGCAGCCGGCCCTCAAGAATTTCCACAAGAAGTTTCCACAGCTCCACACGGACCTCTGGATTGATGACCTTTCCTTTGATGTTGTTGATCGAAACCCGCAAAATGCAGTAAGGGTGGCCATTGCTGCGTACAACCACATCTCCAAGCTACTGCAGGAAGATGATTTGGTGATTTCGGCCAAGAAAACAGGCTTTGTAGTCAGCAACGCCAAGGCCAAAGTCCTCTTGCAACAGCAGCTTCCCCCAGAAGGCCCAGGTGTGCGTGACGTGATGAGGGATCTCGGCATAGACTGCACAGCAGGCCGTTTGAGGAGGATACAAACAATGAAACAGCGGAGACTGAAGGCTAGCAGGAAAACCAAGAAGCTGCAGGTTCTTAAGATTCCACTCCGCTCCATCCGCCTCAAGCTCTACAAGGGCAGCATTGTTGCTGGCATAAGCTGGGGGCACGAGAGCATGGGCCTGGCACCACAGGTCCGCAAACGGTTGCGGGCTACTCTGGGGCGGCAAATGGGATTGCAAAGGACGGGGAACTTGGACATCCTCTTCGACATGTTCAAGCGCCACCAAGACCCAGACTATGGGGCCTTCATCGACCAGATCAAGTCCTTTCACAAGTTTTATGGTGCCTGGCCAGAACATCTTGGGCGAGATTTAGAGAAGGCTTGGCAAGTTCATGCGGAACGGCTTCAGCAGGCCAAATACCCCTGGCAGGTAGCCAAGGGCCCTGTTGCGGCCTTGCAATGTTACCTTCAAGAAAAAGGTTGGACAAGTGACAACCCGGCGGTCTGGACCAAGCCAGGCTACAATGGGCAGGATGACTTCAAGCTGGACATGCACTCTTCATGGCTGGCACTCAAAGAAGAGCTGAAGAGAGCTGAAGCAGCTGACCGCATCCATGCCATCAGCCAACGATCTCTTCTTCACGAGGTGCAGCGGCCGCTTGACTGGCTACCATGGCAAAGGCAGAGCAAGCAACTCAATCATCGGAGTGCTGTAGCGCTTATGACCTGGCATCAAGGGGCCATCTTCACAAAAGTTGCTGATGGGGAACAGCATTTGAAGTGTCCCCACTGTGGACAGTTGGCAACCTCAGTGCACGTCCTCTGGCTGTGCAAGGAGACGAACAAAAGGTTCCCCAAGATGGCAGCAGAGGACCTCTTTGAGCTGGAACATGGAGTGAATCTTGAGTTCTGGTCCCAAGGACTTCTCCAGGTTCCAGACCACCAGGTCTCAACAGGTGGACCGGGGCGGTTCAGGCCTGGGGCTCCTGGACCACCCATGACGAATTGCTGCTCAAGCGACAGGAGGTTGTGACGATAGGCATCTCCACAACTTCCAAAGATGTTCGAGTGCGCCACTTCGTTGTGGCCATAGTGCACCATGTCCAACTTGGAGGCCAACTCTACCGTCAAGGAGCCGTCATCACCGTGTTGCCCGGCCGACAGAGTTGGGAACGTGCCTGGTTCTACGGAGTCAGAATGGTGGCCCATTACGTGGACTTACAGACGCCACTGGTGGTACATGTGAGTTCGACGCGTGCACATGAAGCCTGGACGCAATACAAACACAAAGAGGTTTTCTTTGACATGCAGAACCTCATCTCGCTGGATCAGAGGGCCCGCATCAAAGTGCTGGCCATCACGACTGACCAGCTCAAAGACATGCCGAAGACTGAATGGTCCTTGCGGAACAGAATGGCGGACGCAAAGAAGGCAGCACAGGAAGTGGCCCTTTCCATGCAACCCATCGAGCAAGAAAAGATCCTCCAAGAGCAGGACAAGAAGTACAGGCGCAGTGCGCCATTGGCAGTGCAACGTGCAGTTTTTGCTTGAAGAGAAAACCCACTTCCTGAACAAGGCCAGAGAGACTGGCAAACAAGTTCGACAGCAAGCAAGAGAACACAAAAAGGCACTCTTCAAGAGCTTGATCCCACAGACCAATCCGGCGGGGCACCAATGGGAGCACAAGGGCCGCAGCATCCAGTGCAACCAATGCCACACGAGGCTCACCATGCACAATAAGACCATAGAGATTCAGAGTGCAGCAGAAGAGGCTTGCAGTTCCCCGATCACTGTTCCGCTGATTGGGGGCGCTCACTCAGAAACCAAAGAGGTCAGCTCCAAATCGGACTTTCTCGCCAGCATGGTCAATGGACAATTGCCCTCCATGGGCGAGCACAGGTTCCGCCTTGACACCAACTATGTGGTGTGTCAGAGATGCAATGGCAGGCAACTCAAGCATTCCTCAAAGGCAAAGCTCGAAGATCTAGCCATGAGCAAATGTTGGCATGAACAGTGGCCGAAAGATGAGCAGTGGACTGGGCACTTCACGCACCAGATGTGGAGAACCGGACGTAAAGTCTACTGCAGCCGGTGCAAAGCGCAAGCTTTGAACAAGGGCGACAAGTACCAGGCCAGCAGAGCCTTGACCAGCAGGTGTGTGGATGCATCCACGCAGCAACAGCTGCCAAGCTGTTTCAGGGCCAAGACGGCCGGATCGTGAAGCAAGAAAAGGAGCGAAGAAAAAATACATACATACATACATACATACATACATGGCTCAAGCCACTAGAGGTTCAAGGAGGCTGCCCACCAAGACCTCCTAGTGCGCAAAGCCCAAGCGCCTCAGTTGCAGGGACTTTCTCAACCTGCACGGCCCCGGGACAAGAACAGGTACACCCGTTCTTTGCTAGCTATCTTGCTGACCACCTTCCTCACTTCTGCAGAGACCTACGGTGGCTGGCAAGTGCTCGCTTGGCTTCGACTTGGAGTCCTAGCACGGCACTGGAGCCACACCTCTGCCTTTGACTGAGGCCAGATCTTCACCGGGGCCCTGTTCCTTGCCATCACCTTGCACTATCACGTGACCCTTGACGGCCACAGTTTCCTGAACAATGACGCCAAGTCATCCCTCCTCCTGGGGAAGAACCTATGTGGTGTGTCAAAAGTGCTCAAATTGGATCTGGCAGGACAAACTTCGACCAGATACCAGGTGCCGCAAGTGTGGCAATTGGTGGCCATCCACGCGGGCTGGCATAGGCAAAGGAAAAGGACAGGGACGACCAAGCAGGTCACATGAAGGTTGGCATCGAGGAGGCCATGAGTTACTGGACAAACCACCAGGGCTTCACAAGCTAAAGCCACTCAAGAAGAGCATGCCCAACCAGACAGCCAATGACCTTCTGACCAGCTCTTGGGATGTCATCCCAACAGAAGTTCAGACCAAGTTGCAACACTTGGGATTTGGTCCACCTCCACCTGAGGAACCGGGACTTGAAGCCATACTTCAAACTCATCTCAAAGAACTTCCCCAAGCAGTCCAAGATGTAGTGAACAAGATGCAGCAGCCGATTCCGGACACGGAGAAAGCTCTTGCCCAGAAACTGAAGACACAAGTGACCGAGCTCAAGACGATTTCGATGAAGAAGGCACAGCTACAGACCCGCCTAGATCAGGTCAAAAGTCAATATGCCACCATGCTTCAGGAGATGCAAGAGCACCAAGGCAAGCTTGCTGAAGGACAGACCAAGCTCAAAACCCTCTCAGAGCAGTACATGCAGGCGGTCAATAAAAATCCGCCACCTCCTGAACTTGCGACCAATGATCCTGAGTTGCCCATTCCCATGGCAGTCGAGACCTTCGTCACAAGCTTGGGCATTGAACTGACCGCTGAGCAGCGTTCCCAGCTCCACGGTCTTCTTAAGAGGCCAGGTGCTGACGTTGATGACCCAAGCAAGCGCCGGAAAACAGATGCACCCATCCCACCACAGGGAGGGGAGTGTGGGTAACACTGCACCAGCACACGGCAACTTCCAAGGTATCCTTGTGCCAATACCTTGGGAGGACATTGAATGGGCACCAGACCAAGGGGATTGCCGCGCTGCCTCAAACTCAGCAGCAGGGGATCAACAGGTGACATGTGCAGGGGATCAGTCACATAAACACCTGTCACTTCCAACTTTGACTTTGGGGACTCACAACAAGAGCGCACGGGATACCACTCTTGTTCATCGTGAGACTACACAAGATTCTGGATCAACCAGGTCTGACAATTTTGACTTTTTCACTCCTCCGGCTGCGCACCATGGGCCGCTGCTGGGAGCTCCTGGGCCTGAAGTAATCAGCATTCAAGGAGGAGGCAAGAGCACTTCAAAGAAAGCGGCCACCAAACACAAGGGCATGATGGAACCATCGTACGCCTCCACCACCGAATGCATCCTGCAGAACCTCACCATGTCTGTGGGGAATCCAAGTGCCCGGTGCTTTGCCAATGCGCCCTGGAGAGCCTTCACTTGGACCTGCGCACTGCTGCAGGAAACCAATACCCAGCCATGGGGAAACCTCAAAGAGGCTGTGCAGGAATCCTTGGAGCTAGCGGAGGCCGTCGACATCCAACAGCTACCAGGGCTTCAACCACTCTGGAAACGACATGACCTCAACATGGAAGGTGATGCCAACCACTTCGTCAACACCTTGTGGAATGTCTCCCAGTCCAGAGCCTTCCACTACCGATTTGCAGAGATCCAACCAGGGGGCTACCTCACGGATCACGTCCAATTGCCCATCCTGATCCCCTTCCCAGATGATTGGCCAGAGGTCTCTAATCTGCAGGATCTCTTCAATGGCTGGGCCAACACAGGTTTGGGACAATACCTCATGGATGACAAGCCACTGCTGGTGAGCCACATCACCAGGAACACAATGGTGGACAACACAGCCACCAAGCACTGCAAAATACTCAACACCTACGGCACCTTTACGGTCCCACGCTCGCTGGACGGTTTTGCCAGGGCATCCTCTGAGTATGTCCCAGCAGCCCTCATATGTCATCGGGGCCCCAGTCACAACACCGGCCACTACTTCGCCATCCTTATCTACAGAGACTTGATGTGGCTCGCAGATGATGGAAAGCCACCCATGCACCTGGAGCATTTGACTCCCCATCTCGCCAGCCAGGTCACTCAAGTATGGGCGGCGCACGTCGATACTTTCAAGACCACCCAACAGGTGCTACGCTCCTTACCTCCTCCAGAGGAGCCAGACTTCGATCCGCCTCTACATCCCAGTCCAGACAAGAGGCCAAGGCTTGAACAGCAGCACAACATTTTGCATTTTGCAAATGTCACACACTTTGGACGTCAAGTCCTGGACTGGTATTGGTCAAGAAAGAGTGAAGTCTACATACTGGTTGAAACACACCTGGATCCGCAGCAACACCAACAGACTTGCCAGTACTTCACCATCAGAGGGAGAACAGCATTTGGCACCCCGGCCCATTCCAATGAAAGCAATACCGGCACCCATGGCGGCATCCTTGTCCTTGGTGATGTCTCCTGCGGCCTGACCGCCTTAGAATCCTACTCCAACCAGGGCTGTGGGTTTCAAGCTTTCCTTTGGCAAGCGACTGACCTCACCATCCTGGTGGCTGGCACTTACTTGAAGACTGGAGAGACTTTGCAGAGTGAAGCCAATGCCACGATCCTTGCAAGGTTGCTAGCTTTGGTACAGGCCGCAAATCACCCTTTTGTGCTCTTGGGTGATTGGCAAAACAGTCCAGGCTCCATAGCAAGCACGGTGCTACCTTCCAAGTTCCACTTTGAAGTTTTGGCCCCAGATGTCAGTTTGCTCTCCGGCAATGTCATCGACTATGCCCTGATCCACACCAGCTTGGCCGGCACCACTTCGATCACCACTGAGTGGGCCATTCCTTGGCGGCCACACACACTCCTCACATATCACTTCAACATCGAAGAAGCCACCAAAGAATACAGGCAGATTCAGCAATTTCCACCACTACCAGCCACACCGGACATTGACTTCCGGCCTTGGACCACGTACAAGTCCACTGCCTACGAGCTTGACCTCTATGGCAACCCGCCCAATGAAACCGCACAGCAATGGGCTGACTGGCTCTCGTGCACTGAGCAATACCTCCTTCAGGAGCACCCTTGGGCACCACAAGGAAGGGGCTCCAGTCTCAGGGCATGCCATAAACCCCTGACACCCAGCCACACAGTCACCACCTGGAAGAGAGGAAGACCGGCCTTCTGGGAGCAACTGAAGGCCCGTTTCCAGCTGGCCCTAAAACAACCCACACTGCAGGCCAGAGGACCGACCAAAGGCTTCATGCAAGCCACAGCTGATGTGCCCAAGCATTGGGTGGGAACCCCCACATGGGGTCAATTTCTTGATACTTGCCATCATTGGCGGCATTACCGTGATGAGCATGCTGCCACGCTCATTTGCCACACCCTTGAACATCAGCTTCAACTGGCCCACCAGGCTGCCAATGATGAAAACCATCTACAATACAAAGCATGGCTCCAACAAGGCTACACCAAGGGCCTGAAAGGCCTGTTCCGCAGCCTGCGCAGCAGCGAATTGGCATGGGAAAGACCATACAGAACCTTGCCACCTGATGAGAGGATGACACAAAGACTTCAAGACTGGGGAAAGCTTTGGCAAATCAGGCAAGAAGACCAACCACCTGAGCGACTTACCCTCCAAGCACTCGCCAAGCAGCAAGGACAGCAGCTAGAGCCTCTGACTCTCAGCCAACTCACGTGGGCGCTCCGCCACCTGCCTGATAAAGCTTGTGGTCCTGATGCAGTGACAGCACAAATGCTCCGAACGGCTCCCCCACTGGCTGTCAAGGCCCTTCTCAAGCTCTACCAAGCGATGGAAACCAAGGTTCAGCTGCCCACCCAACAGCAGATGCACATGGTGGTGATGCTCCCAAAAAACGAAGCCAAAGAACGGCCCATCACACTCACATCCCTGCTCTACAGGGTATGGTGTCGCCTGCGAAAGCCCTTGCTAGATGACTGGCAAAAACAACTACCAGCCACCATGCAACATGACAGAGCCAGACCAGGGGCACAAGTGCTCCATGTAGCCCTCGAACGGCTACTGCGACAAGAGGTGCATCGAGCAACTGGACAATATGGAGTGACCTGCCTTATGGACATGTCCACTTTCTACGACACCATCAACCTTCAGCGACTCCAGACTGAAGCCCTGAACTTGCAGTACCCTCCACTGATGCTTGAAATGGCTTTGCAAGTCTATCATGGCCCCAAGGCCATAGTTGCGGAGCAGGAGATGACGCCCTTTTTCACCGTCACCCATGGAGTCCCAGCTGGCTGCCCCCAGGCCCCTCTGCTGGCCAAGGCAGTACTCGCCCCAGCACTCCAACCATGGCAGCAAGCACATCCCAACATCCACCTCTCCAGTTGGGCTGACGATGTCGGTTTTGACACGGCCAGCAAAACCCCAGTCCAGGCAGCGAGAGCTTCTGTTGCAGCCTACCGAGACCTCCATGCAAGGCTCCAGCAACTAGGCCTTCAAGTCAATCCGAAGAAGACAGCCTTTGTCACCACTGACAAGGCCACTGATCGAGAACTCAGGGCTTTGCTCACCGAAAACGATCCCCAGATAGCGCCAGTCATGAGAGACTTAGGCATTGATCACCAGGCAGCCCGCAAGAGGAGGATCCCGGTGATGAAGCAGCGCATTAAAAAAGCCCACCACAGGAAAATCAAGTTGAGGAGCCTCAAAATCCCAGCCCTCAAAGTCCGGCTGCGCCTACATAGGGGAGGCATTCAACCAGTTGCTCTGTGGGGTGTCGAAAGTCAAGGCTTTGCACCACGATATCGAGCGGCATTGAGACACAGCATGGCAAAGCACTTGGGCCATCACACGGGCGGCCTTCTGGATGTCATCTATGATATCCATGCCAAGCGCTACATCGACCCTGCAGATCAGGTCATCATACAGCACATCAGAGCCATCCATCACCTCATCCAAGCATGGCCACCTGACCAAATGCCAACTCTTGAACAAGCGTGGCAATTGACCAGACAGCAGCTGCAGGAGAAACAATACCCATGGTACACTGTACGAGGACCCTTGGCAGCCACGATTGTCTACCTCCTGGAATGGGGATGGCAACCGAGAGACCTCCTGCATTGGCACCGGCCAGAAACCAAGCTGACGCTGGCTGAAGAGCTACACCTTCAGCAACCATGGTGGGTCATTGAGCGAACCCTCACCCGTGAAGCTCAACAGCAGCGCACAGCCAGACTCGCCAGTAAGCAATACTGCCAAGACTTGTTGACAGGACTGGATTGGCACACCTACAGGCAAGTGAGGAAGCACCTCAAGCAACAACAACAGCACCACCTTGACACCTGGGTCCAGGCGGCATTGCATTTCAGAGATGCGCACCAGACCAAGACCTGTCCGCAGTGCCAAGTCCCGGCCACGGCAAAGCGCATACTCTGGCTATGCAAATGGCACAAAACTCAAAACCATGAACCCATGCCACCTGAGTGGATGGACCGCATCACCAGTCATGATGAAGAACGCTTGTGGGCACATGGATGGATACCTCTCGAACCGCAAGAAGCAAGAACTCAGCAGCATCCACTCCAGGGACATGGCTGCTGGGCCGGCATGCAAGTCATCCCGCTCCAACAACACTGTGGCTGGGCTTTCACTCTGGATGCTACTCCATCCACCTATGACCATCGCAGCCAGATGTGGATCTTTGGTCTTTGTGCCCACAACATGGCCCTGGGACAACTCAAGAAGCTGGGATCCATCACTGGGGTAGCGACAGGAGAACAAACCAAAGTCCGGGCGCTTCTCACCGGATTGGTAGCCCTCACACACCACACGGCAGACCATGTCAAGGTCATTGTCCAGCTGGCATCCGTCTGGGAAGCTTGGCACCATGAAAAGCATCGGCACCCCTACCACGACATCTTGGATGAAGTACCACCCCAGGACTTCAAAAGAGTCACGGTGCTATACATCAGCAAAAACACCAGGACGCCAGATCAACCAGCCAACGCGCCGCAACTACGGCGAAGGCAAAGGGAAACAGCACTTGCAGCTTGGGAACGTGCCAAGACCCTGTACGACAGCAAACAGGAGGAATGGCAGGAAACCCTCGACCAAGATCACAAATTGATCTATGAGCATGCCGTCCAACGCCTCAGCAAAATCTTTGCTGACAGCCAGCACTATGTGCACCAAAAGGCTCCTAAGCACCAAGGCAAGCAAACGAAGCAATACAAAAAGGAGCTCATCAACCGCTGTCGACAGGCATGGGATGATGAGCACCACCACTGGGAGCAACACCAAAGAAGCGGATACCAATGCCGCAACTGTGGCCTGCGCATGCACCAAGGCCTTACCGCTGCCATCCTGGAAACCAGGTTGGCCGAGACCTGCCCTCAGAAGGTGTTCCAAGAGGTAGTCAACTCGCCAGACAAGGAGCAACAACTGCCCAGAAAACTCACCAGGGTGCAGCAGATCAAGGCGCTGCTGGACAAACAGCCAGAGCAACCTACGCCAGGCCACCACCAACTGGCTGAAACCACTGGCTACCTGAAGTGCGTGGTGTGCAACCTCAACATCCACAAGAGGGTCAATGAAGAGGCATTCAAAACTTTCATCCACAGCACTTGCATCAACCAAGCCTATCAGGCTGAACACCAAGGACACCCAAGCCATGCACTCTGGCAAGTGGGCGAGCGAGTCAAATGCACGCAATGCGGCACTCAATGGAACTTGGATGGGCAACATCGCATCATTGCGACACAGGCCTTCCACCGATTAGCACCTTCTTTCAGAAAAAGCAAGACAAGTCAAGCAGCCACAGCTCAGAGTCTTTCCCATCTGCTGCAGCAGCCACCACAGGACCTACTCCCAAGCGGCTGCACTTCCCCACGGCCTTGGAGGAAGCAGAACAGGAGGCCCTCACTCACGGCATGTCAGCACTGGCCATGACACCCAGCCAACCAGATGACACAGCCGATGAGGACCACCTCCCAGACATAGCAGTCGACTTCTTTTAGCAGCACCACCATGGCTCCTGCCGAAGGCCGACTGAGCTGACCTGACACCCTGAGCTGGCACCGGCACTCCTGAGGCAAATGCCCAGCCTGAACCGGCCAAATGGCCCAGATAAGCAACTCTAGAAAAATACATACATACATACATACTTACATTACATTACATTACATTACATTGCATTGCATTGCATTGCATTGCATTGCATTGCATTGCATTACATTACATTACATTACATTACATTACATTACATACATACATTAATTACATACATACATACATACATACATACATACATGCCGTAAATATGTATAATGTGACGTATCTTTGCAGCTGAGGATATCTGGAACACACAACTCCAGTCAGAATTTATTGCGGAAGTCACTTTTTTTCTCCACTTCTCCTTTGCAGACTGCTTTGCCACCTGCAAAGCCCTCTCGCTCCTGTCCGTCAAAAGGACCTTCCAAGTTGCGGCCACATGCACAGCATTCAGCCTGGTACCCTGACTGTCCTGCAAGGGACACATGATGAAACATGTATATAAGTTTGGCACCTCCGCGCCCAGAGCTGCAGCTACAAGGCCCGCGCAGCCTGTGCCGCAGCCGATCTCCACCACCTGTGGACAGGATGAAGGTGTGAAACGAGGGCAACTGAAGATGTCCGGACTGATCAAGAGTTTGAAGGAAGACAGGTACAAGGTACAAGTAGCAAGCTTCAACTCCCAATCAAGGAAACACTACCACAAAAACTTTGCAAGCTTTTCAATATCAGGATCTTTCGACATCTTTCGGGTACAACTGGCCGCCTTGCCGCTCAGCAGCTGAGGCTCTTCAACCAAACGTCGGGCTAACAAGAGCGCGCAATCATAGAGGACCCCAGCAATCCCAACAGATGCATCCTGGTGCAACACCTCAGCCACAAACATCAAACATGCTCATTATCATCAAACATGCTCATTATTCACCAATGGATAAAGGTGGCTGCAGCTCTATTGTGTGGACCACGTCACACATGTTTCTGCTTTCCCTGAAGAAGGCAGCGACCTCAGTCAAGCACCAGCCGGAACTTCTTGCCAGTGCTGGGCGCAAAGGTCAGCTGTAGCCTCTCAGTGTGGTGTGTGGTTTCTTGTCTTGCATGTGACTGCGGTGGAAAATAGAGAGCGCCGGTAACAACATGCAAGGGAGATATAGGTGTGGAGGCTGGTAAAACATGGTAAACGATAGTAAACCAACGTCAACCGTTTTGATTTGACGGGAATATCTATCCATTTTAAACTTGCTACCCTCTCTCCTTTCGGCATCCAGCCTTCTCGCCTCAGCTCGCTCCAAACTGTCAAAGGAGCGAGGCGCAAGTTCTGCCCGAAGCCCCATGGTGCGCAAGTTCTGCTTAAATGGCTGCGGCGCAACTTGTGCAACAAAAGAAACTGCAAACTCAGGACCATTGGATTCTCCCTGACTGCCATCTCACTTACCCATTCGAACTCATCAGCATTCACGGCAACGCAAAAAAGAACGTGCGGGCTAGATCCCACCTGCTTTAGACTCAAGTTCACATGAGGTGGTTTGAGTGGAGGGAACACGACCGCCGTTTCTGGCTGTGGCTTTTGTGAACTATGACGATGTGCTAGCCATTTTTGGACGTGCATGGAGACCTCTTATCAGCACCATGTGCCCTGGCGGCTAGAGTTTCCGTGCATTGCTGCAAATGTTTGTGTTTGCTGCTACCCTTTCCTTTTGATCTGCGCCTTCTCTCAAGTCGTGGGCCTGTCTTTCAACAAGGGACGCGGCTCCCACCACTCAGGGTCAGCAACATATATTTCTGCTATTACAATTGGGCTAGTGGCTAGTGTCAACCTCAAGAATGAACCATGAGCCCCACACACTGACTGCGAACCCGTTGAGCATTAAAAAGCGTGCTGCCAGAAGCAGGTGTTGAGTTGGGGCACTGAGCCACAGCCAAACTGCTGTCCGACCAAACAACACATTCGTCACAAGAATTGCCATGATAAGAGCAACATGACATGCATCCAAGTGAGACGTAGAACGCGGATCCACCCCACAGAAGCAGGCAGGCATGCTGCCACAATCACTGTCGAAGGGCGTGATGACAGCATGTTTGGATCCAAGTACCCCACTTGGATTGAACATCAAGGTGTGGAATGGTGTGGATTGGATTCGATCCAACCCTCATCTTTAGTCTCCAGGTGGCCAAGGAAGTCACAGCTTTCATTCTTCTCACGCATCCAAGCAGTATGGGTGGAGATGACATGTTTTGCCACTGGAGGGAACCAGATGGAACTACGGGCCAAAGAGCTGCCCATTTTCATCATATTTGGCTTACTTCGTGCTATGCTGTCTCCTTTTCACAACAAAGCAATCCATGTTTATGTAGACATGTCGTCGCAAGTTGTGGACTCATCTTTCTCATGTGTCAGATTTTTTGTCTCAATGGCAATCGAAGTCGGCAGCCAAATTGGCCTTGATGTGTCTTCTGAACCTTTATGACCTGACACGTTGCTGGAAATGCATACACACCAAACCTGCATCGATTTGCTTCAAACGAAGACGGGATCATCTTGCGCAAGAAAATCCATTGCCTCCATCAATCTCAACTCCTTTGCCGAGCAAATGACCATGTTGACTTCTGCAGAGCTTTTCTAGCCACGCCCTTCACAATCAGCCGTCTTGGCTCGAAGCGCCTTCACAGGTTCACAACTCACAACCTTGCCACAAACACATCCAAGCCGTCCCCACAACATTCCTGCCTTGATTTAGCGGCAAAATGCGGGAAATGGGATTAATCTGGCCGCACCCAGTTTGGAGCATGGAGGGGTCCAACGTCATCCTTCGGAGCAATTTTTATACACAGGTGCATACAGTACAAGAATTGTTGACAATGTGGTTCTCCATTCATGTCGTTCTCGGCTGAGCATGCTTGCACAAAGCATTTGGATGCATTTGGCCTGCTTCTGGGCTGCAAAGTCGCCCTTTGTCATGTATAGCACAACATTTCGGCCTGGCAGGGGCACTTCCTGAATTCCTAGAAAAACTCGGTGAGACTACTAACTACTGCTTCCTGCAAAAGGAAGACGAGCTGCTCGAATTCGTGGGTCCTTCAATGACTCAGAGGTACTGCTGTCTGCCACTACAACAAACAATTGCAAGCTCCTTCTCCCGCAGAAATCGCAGCAAGCCAGTGTAGCCTCATTCAGCAACAAGAGTTCAGTGTAACGACTCTCGACTTTGTCAGAACATTCTGCGCTGGAGCACCCCGGCCGACCACCCCACCGCCATTGTGCAAGCGGCGGTGGTGGAAGAGACGTGGAAACACACAGCAAGGCACCACCTCAAAAGCTGCTTCGACGATTGTAGTGAAGATCAGAATCCAATGTACAGAACATTACATATCTAGAATTCTAGAATACATGGTTTTCATGATGGGAGGATTCATCTATTGTAGATTTGTTGTCGGACGTTGTCTGCTTTCAACAAGAAAACGCTTCCATCAAAATAACGCGCACCGTAAACTGGTCTGTCAATCGGTCTGTCGACACAACCTGACGACCCTGACCGCAAATGGACGTTGGGCAGTCAGAGCAGCATCTACGATAGCATCTGTGGCCTATAGAAGCACCGTCACAGCCGTCATATTGACTGGCTAGTACTTGCTTCTGTCTGTAAGATGTCACACAATGGACTATACATATCATCTAAATGTCCACAAGAAGATGCAGCAAGAAATCGGCCTCATCTGGGTGCATTGCAACTACCACCTCTGCTCCAAAAACAAGCTCCATCGAAGAGTCCTTGGATGTGAAGCTTACACATGTTTACACCGTTTTTATATTCGTTTTGAAATTAAATTCTATTCTTGTTTCTAATAGCTTCTTGTTCCTAGTAGTAAGGCCAGGAGCCCCTAGTAGCGTCCTTGCTCCTAGTAGCGATGCCAGGAGTCCCTAGTTGCTCCAAGACCTCGGAATATTTCCCAGCTGGCCCAGCGGCATCAAAGTGCTCGCAAATGCGGTCGACCGAGCCCACTGGGTGGACATCTTCACCCTCCACAGCCTCGCCAAACGCGACGGTCTGGGCGAGCTGTTTTGATCGTTTTCGTCTTTGGAAGGCCATAAATCCTTCCAAGCAAAAGGTCTGGATTGATGGATATTAGTGGATTCAGCTCGGGATGAGAAAAGTTGCAGCACTTTGCCTGGCCTCACTCTCAAGTTCATCCGGCTTGTCTGACACGTCAGGAGGCCTCAGCTGCATGTACGAAGAGACACTATTTGCACTGGAACACAACTTGGTCTATCCTAACAGCTTGTCAAACACTATTTCTGCTGTGGGGCCATCTTCGGCTACTGGGGATGTGGTAGCTGATTGTCTCAAGATAGGAGAAAGCTGCGATCGAACTTGACTAGTGAATACTAATAGTGACAGTTTGGGTTGGCACTGCAATGGACATGATAGGACTGTGTGCGAACTGCAAGCTTGCTAAGTCTGATGGCTGTACCTTGCTCTGCTTCACCATTAGGCAGCCAGCCGTGGATCCACCATCAAGACTTTCATCCCGCGGGTGCCCAAAGCGGTGGCAAGAGCTCCTGCAACAGACATGACATGTAATTAGTTCCTCAACCATCTCAATCCTCTCAAATGGTAGATTATGAAGATGTTGAAGCCCAGTCCCCTCCTTTACCACCTGCAACCTCAAGTATGTAGCCACCGCACATGCCCTGTCAGGCCAGGCCATTGTCACAACTGCCTGAGGACTGGGGAGCTCGCTTGTGGGCGCCTCCAGCAGCGCTGAAGAGACAAAGTCTGCAAAAATGTTGTGGCGGTGCTCCTCTCAAGTTCTCAATTTATCAATGGCTTGCAACGTACATTCCTTTCGCTACTGTCTTTGCAAAGACTGTCTCCAGGCAAAGGTGTGTCTGCAGGTCTATATCTGTATTTATATAGGTCACGGCAAAATTGATGGTAGCTGGTGCACCCATAAAACAGCGCATGTGATGGGCGCTGAGACCTGGTCTGCACTTTTGAGGCACACGTGCTTACACAGCGCAAACCTTATCTGAGAACTCCAGAAATCCACGTGCTCGGGAAGAAACACTCAGCAGCTTTCCAGCCTGAAAGCTATTGTTTGAGAGCACCAACCAACACCAAGCCAGAAAACAGTTGGACAATTTTTGGGCATCTTAGCTCCGGCACATGGACAACTGGAGGTCCAGAGCCATCTTTGTTTCCTTCCTGGGCGTTGTTGAAACCGCATCAACAATGCTGGCATTCTTGGGAGGCCATGCTCTGTTGGAAACCGTCCATTTCTTGGTTGTCCCTTGGTCCATTTCATATCCGAGACACACGGAAGACCACAGAGCATGCAATCAAGAAGTCTCTTCTTTGCAGAGCCAATGCCCGGCTTGTGGGTAGTTGCTTCTTCAGAGCCTGACCCATCACAATCATCATTCTGGCGCCAAGTAAGTTGAGGCTTAAACACTGCCTCGTCTCGACAATGGACTTTAAAGTTTCATTAAAAGTGGAACACAACATAAGATCTGGTATTCTTTGCCTCTAAATCACCTGCGCCGCATCTCGTTGGGGCATTTTGGAAGAGTATCTGGACTCGCTCACCTGGAGCTGGATGGGTGTGAGATCTGTCAACGTGCCTTTGGTGGAATGTGTCTGCAAAATCCCTAAACATCGCCGACCTGCCTTTTGGGACTGAATATGGACACAACCCACATTGGTCACTTTGTTATCCTCTTTGAGCCCAAAACATGTGCTGACCCCTTTTTTACTGCTTAGCAGCAAAGGAATGAAGCCTCCTGACTTGACACACGAAACTGGAGCTTGGCCTGAGCTGGCCACACCAGCTACAATCGCCATCTGACGACCAAAGCTTCGGTGGCGATCGACAAGCACCTCCAAACACTCCTGCACCATTGATTCATTCATGGCCATACAACGTATCTCTCAAGATTTTTGACCTCTCCAATCATGTTCAGGTAGGTTTCGAGTTTCGACTTATGGTCAATTTTCTGTCAAAACTCTTTGACCTGAATCTGAATGTCTGAATGACGGTCCGAAAATGATGACTGCTCTGAATCTGGTTGCTGCCTCCTCGCTTGGTCTGTCTTCGCCATCTGCTGTGGCCATTTGGATGTCTAATGGATCGGGGAAAAGGCTCCAGTCACTTGCAATATCTTGCAATAAAGGCTTCTTCAGGTTCAAAACCGTGAAACTCCTGTGGCAAACTCTTCATTGATTTTGCAATTTAATTGAAACCACAATTCCTTCCACTTGAGGCACGTGGCACGGTTGCATGGTTTGTCAACCTTGGGAGCCAAAGGCTTTTTATGTGCTCCACATTTAGGCCAGCAAGCTGAACACATTACATGCGTTCTTCGACTGAGTGGATCGGCTCACTTTGCCTCCTTTTTCTGTTTTCATCTTTTTTCCGTGCGTTCTGGCACCAGCTGTCACTTGTAGCTGCCGAAGCACCTTGGAACGGGACATATCAAGATGAAACATTCATTGGCTTCCAGTCAGGGCACCACCAAGCATGACCTTTCGGACAGCACTCTCTTGTCACACCTTTTTGCAAAACAATTGATCAGCGTCTTCAGCGACCATTATGTCCGACCAGCCAGTTCGACCACTTGATCATACTTGATCTTCCAACTCGATGTGGACACAAACGTCCGCAAAAGCATGAGAAACAGAAAGGGCAAAGATCGTCTCACACTGGTCCTGGGAGTCCTGGGCCGGTCTCTCCAGGTGCCTCAGCCTCAGCGTCTCCACCCTTGGTCATCGTCTCGGTCGTCTCGGTCGTCTTTGTGGAGGGCAGCACCATCCTGCCCAGGTCGACGTATGCCTTTGAGGGATCCGTTTGAGCAAAATGACAACGAAGTCAAATGATCTCAAGATATCTCAATGACTCAAGTCGTTTCTTTCTCAAAACCTAGGTGCCAGATGGTGCCAGACTGCCAGAACACAACACGGGAGTGCCCTTTAAGATGACACCCGCGATATTCCTGGCTTCTTTGAACAACCTGACATGTCCTGGCCTTTCTGGCAGTCCCACATTGTGCATGGATTTATGCAAAACGCATCAAAAAGCAACGCAAGCGCACGCGTGCCCTGCTCGCCCTGTCCACCCTGCGCCTTGCCAGCGCCACACACAATCGTTTTCCTCAATCTGCTTGACTCAGCTTGGAGCATCTAGTCTAGCGCCCAAGCCTGGAAGGCTGAGGCATTGTCGTGTTTGCAAACCTAGAACGAGACTTTTAGCTTAGGTATTTTCAAGAGCAATGAAACGTATGGTTTCTATTAGGTGCTTGACGTGTAGGTACGGTGTGGGAGAAGTACGGGGTACGGTGTTTGAGTACGGGTGCCGGTACGGGGTACGGTGCGTAGGTACGCATCAATGGTACGGGTGCTGGTACGGGGTACGGTGCGCAGGTACGCATCAAGGGTACGGGGTATGGTACGGGGTACGGTGCGTAGGTACGCATCAATGGTACGGGTGCTGGTACGGGGTAGGTACGCACTGAGGGTACGGGTGCTGTGCATGTGGGGTGTGGCTCTGGGCGCAAGGGCGTGTGTATTGGTGTAGAGGGGGAGCCGAGATGTTGGCAATATCCACAGTGTTTGGGTGTTGGTTTGGTTTTCATGCTTCAGTTTCAGCAAGTGAAGCCGTGAGTTCTTTTTTTTTTCAATGTTCTGCTCGTTCAATCTTAATGTTTCAAATCTTGACCAAGATTTGCCCGGCCCTACCGGTCTTGAATGCTGGCCCAGAATTCAGGCCTTATTGTGCGGAGATACGGATACTAACCATCAAAATGACGTTGGTGAATATAACCCCCAGTACTATGGAGCAAGTGAAAACCAACGTGTCATCGTCGACCCTTTCTTTTCAGAATCTGTTTGGCTTTTGCCTTGCAGAGCCGCAATGATTGCTGCACGCATGGGCAGACTGCTTGTGCGCTCAGCTTCATCAGTGGGCATGCTCTCTCCTAGTTGCCGCATGGCCATAGCAAGGGCAGGCAGGACAAGCAGACTTGGACATGATGACAATGCTCACACAGGTTTCCATCCAAGTGTTTGACGGGTGTGACTGCAATTCGCAGGTAAACAAAAGAAGTAGAAAATGCTGCAGCCAAGAAGCTGCGATTTGTGAGGACATTTGGTGTTTGCAACACGTGCCACTGCAACACAGTCTCTAAGTCAGGCATATTAATTTGCAGGTTGCAATTCCGATGAACTTACTTCGATCTACTTTTTGCCATGACTTCGGGGGCACATGCTTCAAGCCTTTTAAACTTCCATTTGATCGTGAGCAGTACGGCAGGAAGATCACAAAGTACAATGAGGAACACGTAGTGCACATGAAGGACTTGATCAACATAGATTCCTTGGAAAGGAAGCAGATTGTCAAAGGCCGAGGCAGGCCTTCTTGACTGGCTTGCCTTTCCCACCACATTACTTTACTTGCGCTGCTGCTGCTGCTGTTGATGTGTTTTCTGGGTAGTGACTCTGTTGATTCCGTTTTTCCAATTCGACCAATTTTACAGGACATGGTAATGTCAGGTTGATTCAAAGTCCCCCGCTCTGTAGGTGCCTACAAAATATGGACATCGCAAGCAATGTTGCGAGTTGCGCTTGGCTCTGAGATTATGGGCAATTAGTTGGCGAATCAAGTTTGGACCAGCTCAGTTTATCTGGCGAGTTTTTGACCTAGGCTTGGCAGATCTGTGGAAAGCGTAGTGGCAGAGCTTGGTGCGAAGCGACGGAATGCAGCACAACTACCTAAGTCCAAATTGAAAAGCCCAACCATGTTGCTCGTGCTTTCGGTGCTTTTGAGTTTGTGAATCAAATGGTGTCGGAGGCATAGGGTGACTGCAGCTGCAACTCAGGTTCAGCCTAAACTCCATAGCATTTTGGCAAGGAACCTCAGGATCTACTGTGCATCAGGCGAACGGCTAACCTATTCTTGGACTCGGAATGCGGCTACTTGTCAACTTGTCATTGGTTCCTTTCCATCAGTCCAAGACAGGTGCGAAACGCGCTTTGTCATCTTTATCTGACAAAGCAGCGTCAGAATTGTGCCAGGATACATCAGGACTACAGCATGCGTTGTGTTGTGTCTCATGTACTGTTGTGTCTCATCTCATGTGAAGGTGAAGAGCTGTTGAGTTGGATTGTTTCATGACTCATGTCCAACGTTGTGATTGCTTCAGGACTCGCCACACACTCTTGGGATCCAGATCGAGTTTGATGAAACCGGTCAACAAATCCAAACACGGGAAAACATGGTGAAAGTGCTTGGCACGTTTCAAGTCATGGCATCTAGATTCAATCAGGTGATGTCATTTTTGATACTTACACGCCTTGCTCGATTTGTCAAAACAGTTTTGAGACTCAGGTATCTCGCACTACCTACCTTGTAGCTGCTCGCGAAAACACTGACCATATCAAGCACATCTCTGTCAGATGCTCATGATTTTATGATTTATGATATATCATATCATCATAATATCTAATGTGTTTTTTTGCAATATTCCTACCTGGCCTGCTATTGTTGCCAGGTCGTGAATCCTCCAGTCCTCTTGCGGAGAGCTACAGGAAGTGCCATATGGGAAGGGTTGCAAAAGTCTGCGGTCGTTGAACCACTAGGCCGGTGGAGGGGGAGCGTGCCGGTGGTTGGAGTCATTGCCCATGCTGTCCAGGTGTAGCTCCCCATGTTCAGAGGCTGATTCTTTGCTTCGTGTGCGACGGCGCCACAGCAAACCTGTGTATGGTTTCCCGTTTGGGGCGTTTGGCCAACGACAACGTTCTGGCTTCTTCCCAAGAACGTTTTGGAGTATGATTCTGATTGAATTTGAACTGACAATAGTCTCTTTCCTTTGGAGTTTGCCACCGAACCGCTTCTCAGGTTCACCGACAAGGTTGTTTGTTGCCGGGGCCTGAATCATTTTGGAGGAAATTGAGCCAGAAGGTTTGTGGCCAAGGCACGAGGTAAACCATGTGCCGGAGATTGCCTTGAAAACTGTTGGGGATTTGGCAGACATGTAGCTTGAACAGCATTAGTTCAGAGTTCACTGACGCTGGAAACTAGGATCTTGGGCAAATGTAAACAGGTTTCAATTTCAATTGCTTCTGTTGCAGCCCGCAGCTTCCAAACATTGGTCATTTGATCAAAAGTGCTGCGAGGTTTTGTTTCTCTTCGTTGTTGGCAAAGGGCTCTTTGTATCATGACCTCATCGCAAGCTGCCAGCGGATTTTCATGCGAGATTTGGAAATCACCTTTGAAAAGTAGCTGGACGTGAATTAACGTTTTTCAGGAAGACCCGATCCTTCAAAATAGACCTTGCAAGTTCAGCCAAGGCCAGACCCTCGACATCAAGCATACGCCAAAAAGGTTTTGGAAGCGGCCACTTTCAAGAGTACCACCCTTACTGTATCTTACTGTAGTCACTGTAGTCAGTCTGAGTCTTATGTGTTGAGTTCCGGCTGCGGCAGCTTAGGTCCATCGTTTGGTGACCATGACAAGCACGGACCTGACGACCGAGAATTGCAGACCTTTCTTCAACTGGCAAACGGAGTTTGAACCTCAAATGATTGGCATGGGGAGCAAAAACAGAGTCAATCATCTGAAGGATTGGCGACAAGGTGTTCCTACACACCATTGCTCCCTGACATGTATTTGCGGGGGCGTTTCCAAAGAACTTACTGGTCGATCGCTTAGATATATTTTACTTCTACTTCTTACTTCATTTGGTGCTGAATGTTTGATTTCGTTGCCGTAAGGTGCTCGCATATGGCTTTCTGCGATGCATGTTGTGTTGGGCACCCGGGTTGCTTCTTTACACGGTTTTGTTCTTTACGCGGTTTTGTTCTACTTCGGAGGTTCAGAAGTAGACCATGCATCCCTGTGCTATCACGGTGGACTATGACCGGTGAATGCATTCGGTTCTTTATGCACTGTCCTTAGTGAATGACAGGCCTTCCTTCTTTGTAGACAGTTCGTTTCAATTCTAGCAACTGTTAGGCTTGCCACAGCCTTCCATGGTTTGCTTGGACAAGCGTGGCCGACGCCTAAGACAATGGAATTTGAATAAGAAAGCTTCAGTGAGTTGTTGGCCTCCAACAGAATAGACATAGAGATTGACTCAAATTGACTCTCACTCTGACATAGAATTGGAACATGGAACAAATAACTAGCGCTTGCCCAGGGCCGCATTGTTTGACGCAACATCGTCCACGCGAACGTCGACTTCACTGGCGCAGGAGATTTCCTCATTTTCACTAGAGTCAATGGGTCTTGCTGAAACAAGCGCAGCTCAATACCAACGAATTCAACGAGTACGAAGCAGAAAAGCAACCATCTTTGTACAAAGATCTTCTACCTTGACCAACCTGATAACGTCTGCGATTGCGCTGGTGCCAACTGAACTAGTTTTGTTGGCACCTTAGTCACTGCGAGCATTCTGTACTGTACAGTGTAGTTCATGAATTCAGACGAGTTTGTTTGCTGAGGCTGAGGCTGTTTTGTTTCTCATGTTGGAGTCGGAGTCGGATCTGTTGCTGAGGTTCCGTTTGTTTAAAGAGCAAAAGGAACGCACTTGGTTGGATGGAGACAATCCGGGCAGACTACCAGCGGTCGTGTATACATCCATGACAAGGTTTCGGCATGTTTTGGCAGGAAGCAAATTGCTTTTCTACGTCTACTATCACTATCACTACCAACTATATAGCTAACTCAGTTCCCTTGCAGAGTACATCTATTCACAGCTGCAACTTCAAATAACTATTACAATTACGTTCCTAGGACGAGCTCTGATCAGAGCTCTACAACTCTCAAAGATCACCGCACAGAAGGCAGCGTGAACACGCCCAGTTTTCCTTCCATGCGACGTGGGTAAGTTGGAAGGTCGATCGAAAACTGTGTCATCGAATCTGATGACCTCTTTGAATGAAAATCAAAATCTGGTATCAAAATTCACCCCGACATTTCAAGGTGTTGAAGCATGCACTTGATCGATTGCAAATGAACTTCGAAATACAGAAATCAGGGTGATCAGTACCCACTATGAGAGTATGAATCACGGCGATCGCCGCCGAAACGGAAAATATCATCAATGCAGGTGATCACCACCGCGATCTTGCAGCTGAACAGCTACAAATGACCCGGCAGGTCTTTTCTCACTGGCAGCGTGAGCAGGCTGCAGCATCATCCAGGAGCTTCGCGGATCATCAGCGGCAAAGCCCGAGAGAGCACATGCGAGCGCGATCGAGAACCTAGGTAATCAGGGGGGTGTGACAGACCTGGCACCACCGCCCTTCAGGCCCGGGATCTGGGCCCAAAGGGGAGTGGTGGGTGGGTTCAAAAATCAGAGCTCACACCTTGAGCCAAAATGGCATGAACATGCCATTGGCTCGATGCTCTCCACAGGTGGCTGATCAGCCAAATCAAAAATAGAGAGGATCCATCGATGTAAATAATTAGAGTTGTGGAGGAACGAACAATTGATCTATACTTATCCCAGCCTAACCAACCGATGATAAGTCAACCAATTACGTTCCTAGGACGAGCTCTGATCAGAGCTCTACAACTCTCAAAGATCACCGCGCAGAAGGCAGCGTGAACACGCCCAGTTTTCCTTCCATGCGACGTGGGTAAGTTGGAAGGTCGATCGAAAACTGTGTCATCGAATCTGATGACCTCTTTGAATGAAAATCAAAATCTGGTATCAAAATTCACCCCACGCTGTTAGAGGTTAGGGAACTTAGCAATGACCGTTTTCCAACCTAGCCGAGATCCAATGTTCATCCGATCTCTCGATGGAGGATCTGCTGGGTTAGCATCTGTTGAGACCCTGTCGATGTAGGTGTTGACCTTGAGTTCCAGAGCTAACTTCCAGAAAACACCTGTTAGCTCGCACATGTCTTCCTTAGCAGAATATCCCTTCACGAGCGCACCCTGAACTGGTTCAGAGTCGACGAACATCAGGATCCACGAGTTTCGAATCGTTGAACCGAAAGTTTCGAGAGCTACGACCACTGCAAACATTTCGACCATGGCGATTGCGATTTGCGTGGGAGCCATTTCTCAATGAGCGAATCTTTCACCCTACAGCCGAACTGGGAAGGCGTTCTGTTTCGGGAAAAGATCACCCCGCCGATCCACGGAAACTCTGGGCCGTCTGAGCGATCGTCAGGAAAACTTCCCTCAGTGAAAATAACGAAATCGGCTTTCTTCTTCTTTATCATCTCAATTGGCCGTGGTGGGCCCTTTACGAGCAAGTGTTCCCATTCGCCGAGCGAGAGCCTAATAGCAGTGTTCAAATCGGAGCTGGGCCATCTCGAATACTGCCGTTCTGACAAAGCTCTCAAGAATGCTCTTCCGATCTTTCCCCATAATTGGGACGATCCGAACATGAGCTTTCCTCTCAGCTTACCTGCTTGGCCTGGCGAGAGCACACCCGACTGGAGTATGCTCCTAATCTCATCCATGAGCTCAGCTTTCCTACTTTGATGAGCACTTTCATGTGTGTGAGATCGTATGTGACCCCCAGGATCGTGGGGTCTTCGGCCTTCTGCAGTTTCTTCTGGTCGAACCTTGCTCCTAACCGCAAGTGGACCGCCTGTGTGGCTGCAAATGCCGAATCGACCGTGTCTTCGGGTTCGAACCCATATTTATCATCGTAAAAATTGAAAGCAGCTACGCTGAACACCCTTCTCAAAATATCCGTGATCAGAGCCGACCGTCTATTGTAGTTGTAAACGGCCGCGACGAGTCCGAACGAATGACCTATCATGACGAAAAAAAGCAATTCTACCTGAACAGGGCTCTTTGAGAGCGATCACGCTCCACCTCCTGTGGTCAGGCCGAATCGGCACTTGTCGGTATGCCTTTCGTTCGTCGAGAACCCACCCTCTGAGCTTCCGGCCTTTGGTGTTCGAACGAAGCCACCGAATGGCTGCCACGTTGACATCTGTCGATGGCAGATCGAGCTTCTCTGTAATCTGGGTGGCCATATTGATGCCGTTAGTTGTGGCACTATCGACCCCCCTGACCTTGTTTTTCTGAACGACTTCGAATCTTTGTGTTGGGATCCATGGGGTCCCAACGATCTGTTCGACTTCGTGTATTGAAAGATAAGGACCTAAGGTCACACCTTCGTGAACATCTTCCATTGTGGCATCCCAGACCTTCTGGGTGTTATCAGAAATTTCACATTTGTTGGTATTACGAATGACCTTAGCCGAAAATTCCCAGGCCCTCGAGTTCAACTGTTCCACTGACAGGACTTGTTGGTTGTGATCGAAGGGGTCCCATCGATGAGAGCGGGAAATGGGGCCGACGATCGGTAGGCCTAAAATCATTTGCTACGAGCCCAGCATCCACTGAACGCGCAGCTTGAGCAAGCTCTCGCCACAGCGCAATGTGTGTGCACTGACCGAGCTGAAGTGCCTGATCATCCGGCACGCCGCGGAGCATGGATCTGCCTCAGCTGCTGGTCCGTCTGCGGCAACAGCTGATGTGCCCGCTGCTCCCAGTAGAGCAAGGCCTGGCAACGGTGGGAACGAACTTGTTCCGGATGGAGGGCGGTCAGAGCGAGAGCCTCTTGCAAATCTGGATCTAGGGCCGGCGCGGTGGAAAAAGGATGTATCAAATCTAGCGCCACTCTGACGGCTTCGCCTGGCTCGTATTCGATTGCCAGCAAGCGGGAGCACCGACCTTTTTAACTGGTAGCCTGCAGCGAGCGCCTTAGCGCCGGTCTCGGCTTGTCGATGGATCGCCCAGGGCACCGCTTGACCAAGCGGTCGTTTGCGGTGTGCTGCAGGAGTGACCATGTTGAAGGTGGCAGCGTTCGGATCCCCACATGCTGTGATTGCACTAGCCCATCGGCGGCACAGATCAGTTGGGTAGACCTGAGCTCGCTTGGTGCGGAACTGTCGCTGCCCATCAACCAATTCCATCCCCGTCAGGGGGACATGGCGGTGCGGCCGCTCGGCCATGTCGCAACGAAGTGCTAGAGCTTCGAGTGCCACTGTGGCCAAAATTGGCGGTGGGTTTCAGGTGATCAGACCCGAATCGGCACATGTCAAACTCAGTCCGAACTGCTAGAGGGAGCTTGGTCAACCGAACCATGGGCGGCATGAGCCACAGGAAGGAACTCAGCGGGTTCTCGATGGACCATAGGCAGCCTACGGAATGAAGTCTTGTGACCAAATCGACCGTGAGCTGCATGAGCTTGTTCCCTATCTTGACCTTTTGGTCGTCCCATGGCTTCAGATGAGGGAGCCCCCAAAGAAAGTCCTTGGACCGCAAAGGCGGAGGACCTCCATCGAGCTTGCGGGCCAGACTGAACGAAGAGCACGGTGTCCCAAAGTGTGCATAGAACACGTAGCCTTCAGTGATGAGCATGTGCAAATGTTGGATCACATCCTTGGATGTGACGTCGACGGAAAATTGGACCTCATCATTGCATTCAATCTCTATTGGTGGGAGAACTGCAAAACCGGGGCCCTCATGGCCTTGGTGAGCACAGCATTTCCAGCAAAAATTTCCAGAAAATAGCGACCAGGAGGTGGTCGTCGAAACGACCCCCAAAACGGCTCTGGTGTGGTCAGATCATTGTGCACGAAGCCCAGATCTTCATTAGCCGGAGCCGGCCCGGGGCCGATCGCACTGGAGGGATCTTCTCAGTGGTTGTGAGCTTCGCCGCACTGCATGCAGGTGTGTTTGAACCGGCGTTTGTCACCGAGCGAACAGCTCATGGAGGAGTTGTAGTAGTGGCACCGCTTCGGCCCTTTGACCGCCTGAGCCGCTCTGGCGATCGCCTTCCACTCGGAGTCGGGGATCCTTTTGTCCCTGTCTGGAGTGGAGGCCTGCTTCTCCGTGCGAGCGGTCTTCTGTGTGTTGGTGGCGTTGGCCTTGGCCAGCGCATCCCGCAAGCGCTCGAGCTTGCGCTTCTTCTTAGCCGCTTTAGGTGAGTGCGGCTTGTCTTGGAGATCGCTCGTCTTATCGGACTGAGGTGGCTCCTGCTCTTTGCGGGGATCAACCCGTGCGAGCACTGCCTTGGTTCTGGCATCATTCCACATATATTTGTGGCGCTGCAGGACTTCCTTCAGAGCCATCTCATACGAGCTGTATTTCTCTCTCTGTTCGGCTTGGAGCCTGAAGGCCTTCTTGCGGATCAAATTGTCAGCCATGAGCACGAATGGCAGGCCTGGACATTCGACCCGGAACTGCTCGAGCTGCTGGAGGTATTCTAAGGGCCCTGCGGCTTGGGAATATGAGCAGATGTTGAGGGCTTCCGGCTCATCTGCCTTGGAGACTGTGAGCAAGTCTTCGGCATTCTTGGTCAGACCTGACTTCTGGATGATGGTGTCCGCCCTGGTGCGAACTTCTGACATGGTGTAAAAAGGCACCATGCCATTAACCAGAAAATCTCTGTTGAGCTTTTCTACGAACTTTTTGTGGGGCTCGCGAGCGTCTATCAAAATGACATCCGGGTGAGCCCTCACAAAACGAGCTCGAAACTCAGCATGGTCTTCCTGAGCCATCTCTGGGACCTTTGTGGGATCTTCTTCCATTCGAGCTCTGCGACTGGCGAACTGCGTCTGCAGCGCCTGACATGCCAACCACACCGCAGCGAGCTGCATGACGGCAAGGTCACGAGCCGCCGAAGTCGCTCCCAGCTCATCTTGCGGGATCAATCACAGCACTGGCCGTGGACAGCGGTGCAGTGTAGGCAATTCCCAACGATATCAACCATCCATAAATGCGGTGAAGCAGCGTACGGCACAGGATTACACCTTTGAAGCCTTGCATCGTATTTACTTTTATGATGCTGCTTTGATCGCCTCTTTTGCGGCTGATGCCGAGTCGCCGATGGCGAAGACCTCCACTGACAGCAAGCCGTTGTTGGCCGCCGCCAGGCACAGGTCCTCACTTAGAGCATGCCTGGCAAAGATCTGCCTGAGTGCAATCTTGGGCGTACGAGCTTCATCAAGGTAGCCCGTACGATCGACCATGGTGTCCGCGACCGCGCAGGAACAAAAAGAGAGCTGCGGCGGCGAAACAAAGTTCACACTCACGCAAATTCACCAACAATTGAAAAATCATTTCAGGAATCGCTCCCGATCAAATATCACTATCTAGGATCCTAAGTACGAGTTAACGTTAAAGACTCGAGGAATCGCCGATCTAGTGAACGACCACCCGCGCTCACATATTTCCTATTGTGGCAGACGATCATCCGAAGTCAACTATTCTGCAGCTTGGTCTGACAATGGTCCGAACGACACCACGTCCTTCAGGGAGAGCCGTCCACAAATCGTATGGGTCGAGCTCATTGAAAGGAGTTTGATGTGGTATCTGAGATCTGAGGCAACGAGAGCTTTTGGTGGAAGCGATCCTTTAACAACGTATTCACATGGAGCGGGATCAACAACGTCAAGGTCATCCCCCACTTCGAAACGTTGGGGATCCGGTTTCCACTGCTCTCTGATCTCTGCCGCCAGACCTTGAACCATCTGAACCGATAGTTCTTTACGCTTTCGCGCGTATTTCTGCACAAGCTGACCTGGATTCTTCCAGTTAGCCTGCAATCCTATGATCTTATCATCTACTTTGGATTTGACCGCTGCGGACAACATCGTGGTTCGCATTGAGTGCCACGTGATCGAGTGGTTTGATTCACGCGCCACCGCGGCCTGTTTTTCAGTGATCACTGAATCTGCTTCTGCCACATCTATGGCTGTCTGTATGAAAAATTTCAGCCATGGCATACTTTTGGGAGATACGAAATGGGGACCGTATCAAATTCAAATTCACTGACCAAGTCCCAAATGAAGAAATCCCTATCGGAAAGGAACTCACGAAAAATTTGCACCTCGTCCAACCACTCGACTCCGGCGATCGAACAACGAGGAACAGCAAACCGAGTTCCCTTCCGTTTACGTTCGACCTTTGTTTGCCAAACTAAACCGAGCAGAGCCTCCTCAGTGAGCTCAAGAGATGCCGGCGCCACGTGGCGGCCATCGTCCCACCTGAGCGACGCATAGATCAAAATGAGCGTCCACCGCGCGAAGAGAGCCGCCGGCTTCTTGCCCTCCAGTATCAGAGCATTCACGAGGTATTCGAGCGCAGCAACCACGGGCTGTGGAACTTCGACTGCCTCACGGAGCTCTTTGCCGCGATCGAGGTAAACCTTCTGAACGATTGCTCCCACATGCGGATCGTCCGTATCCGGGACGGGCGTGACTAGCCGCTTACAGATCCACCTGACTGCATAAGACAGTGCTGGCAGAACTGATGGGCCGCGCTTAGAATTTGAGAGGCGCAGGCAGTATTTGGATAAAACGGAGCTGGTGAGGGGGTAGACCGACAGCCCTTGGGAGCCAGCCCACTTCTCCATTCGCTCCCATGCAAGCACATTCACACGGATCGTGCGAAACGCGCCTGCACCGAAGACCAGCTCACGGATCTCTGCTTGCTCGCCGGCAGTGATCTCTGCCCCAGGCAAGGATCGATTGATCTGAGCATGCGATCCCGCCTTGGCAGCGATTGCTTTCAGCCTTGCTGCCCACCTCAACTATTCATTCTCTTCTTCTGATTTGAGGGAACTCACCGCCATCGTGGCCGGCTCCGCTTTCGGCTTTTTTGAATACAGGGATCCTAGGATCTTTGGGACTGCCGGGAACCTGGGGCTCAACCACACTTAGTGGTCGAACGGCCGATCCATGACCATACCCCAAGTCGGTGGCAAACTCGCCCATGATCTTCGAGCGTGATTGAAAGATCAGGTTGACACGTCCCTGTCCTCCTGATCCCCCCCCATTGCGCCCAGCATCCGAGCGATCTGATCATCCGCTCCTTCATCGGCATCCAGCGCCAGCCAGAACTCGGATCGCCCGAGCCCCAGCCTGCACAGCGCTCGAATGAACTCATCGTCGAACATCGGCAGCTGAAGAAACGCCGCCATGGAGCCATCCATTGAGCTGTTCAGGCTAATTGAAAAACAATCAATGATCAAATACCAAACGATCCAATTCTGGAATAATCTTAAAAAGGATATTAGGATCAATCGAACCACCACAGGAACTCAGCTGATCAGCTCGAGCGCCAACGGCGAATCGGTCGAGCATCCACTCCGTCGTCGTCGCGTGATCGAGCGACCCAACAACAAGAACGACGACATCCGACCCGTCCCAACCCGCGTCGGATCCGACTAACGCTGGAGCAGCGGCGACCAGGGATCTTGGTCTCCACCTCCATTCCTGCAGCGCACGACGATCGCCGCGCGTCGCAAAAACGAACGAAACCCGGATCGGTTGGTATCGAGCGGAGAGAATCGAGCACGAGCGTGCTCACCAATCCTTTGGATACCGAGTAAAACAACTTAGATCAAAATCATAAAAGAAAAACAAACCATGAACATCGATCATCAAACGTTCAAGAACATGAACAAGGGGGAGAACGAGACACCTGCGATCGCATCTAAGTGGCGCCCCGCCATCCATCCCCCAACCCGCATCCCCGCTGGTTTCTTCTTCAAAAACCTGTTTGGCGATCCGGCAAAAACACGAGCTCGATCGATCGATCTTCATCGACCATCAGCTGCCCCCGGGGCCGAACGAAGAGGGGGCCGAGGCTGGCGTCAGGTGAGGATCGACCCGACTGCCTTCGCCCTGACCTGCGGCATCTGTTGGCCGCCCTCCACCTGCTGCCGTCGGGAGCTCAAGATCTCCAGGGGGCAGATCGTCTACCTCCTCGATCGTTGCCGACGTCTCATTGAAAGTCTTCGACCGGATCTGGGATGCGAAAATGGCTGGAGTGACCTGCGCAGAGGACCGAGCATATCGCCGATCGTTCCGCGCCTGATCACGGTCCTCATCCTCAATGTGATCCGTGGACCTACTCGGAGGAGCATTAAACGAGCGACTGGCCAGTTCAACATCCGCCTGAGCTGAAGTCGAGACGACTGGCTCGTCCGCTGAACTAGCCGCTACGACCCGCTCAGCCACGTGCCTCCAAGCACCCTCGGTGATCGCCGGCGGCCCAAAAGGAGCTGCTAGGCCTGCCTCTTGATGCTGCATTTCTGCGATCGCCTTGGGTTCACGATCTCCGGCGCCCTGGTCCACAGCTTGAACGTAGCAGTGATGTGGAAGTTCCCCTCGTCGAGATCACCAATAAAATCGACCAGGCACCCCACATCTTCAGCGTTCTCCGCAACTGCCCAATTGAACCAATGCTCATGCACCGCTGCCAGTTGACCAAACTGTTCAGTGTGCTCCGGCCCTTCAACTCGAGCACGACGAGCTTGCCGAACGTTCTGGATCGTCTGGATGAGGGTTGTGAGACTGCATGTCAGCCAGGTTCCTGGCACCGCAGTCCTCTGGCACTTCAGATCCAGCCTGTTGTTGGCGTCTCTGAACCTGAACTCCACACGATCTGCATCGTTGCCCATGGCGTCTTGCGACGATCGATTGCGCACCCGGAGCTCAAAGCCTGGCGTGATCACCAGCCACGACTGCGCCATTGGGACCAACTGACGTCCTGCCTCCGCGTTCGAAAGAAAAGACCGTCACCCTCCAGCCTACGAAAGCAGCCACGACGACCGACAGCCTTGGCTTTCCACGATTGCACTCCCTGAGCAGGACCTCATCGACGAACTGCTGCTGCACGGTCAGATCAGTGTCTGCCCGATATCCCCTGAAGATCCAGCGAAACAGGATCTCATTGCCGTTGTACACCTTGACATCAGTGTATGATGCTGAGGTGTCCCTGAGCATCGGCCATGAAAATGGCTGAAAAGCCGGATGACTCAGAGCTGTGGCAGTGTGCCTGTCCCAGCCTGCATTTGGAGCCCCTGTCTCGGTATCGAGAGCAATGACGATCACCGCCTTGATCCCGTCCAAGGTGTAGTTCCCGAACAGCGAAAGGTGGAAGCCCGAGTTGGGTGGCGTGACCTGATCTCTCTCGGTCAAGACGTTGATGGAGCTTGCCGAGTTGGCCATGATCTCCCGTGTCAGCCAACATTGGAACGGCGAGACCATGCGCACATCCCGATCGTCCACCATGATGAGCGAGTTCTCTGACTGATCCACCTCATTGTACTCAAGCCAGTTCAAGAACCTCGGCAGTTTCACCTCGAACGGATTGTGAGCGGCATTGTGAGCGCCATAGCTGTAGGTGGCTCCATGTGAGCCCCAATTCCCACCACTGCGGTTCCCTTGACCGCCGCGGTGACCACCTTTGCCCGACATGGCTTCTCTCCCAGGCCCAGGTGGCGAACGCCACACGCGTTCAAAAATCAGAGCTCACACCTTGAGCCAAAATGGCATGAACATGCCATTGGCTCGATGCTCTCCAAAGGTGGCTGATCAGCCAAATCAAAAATAAAGAGGATCCATCGATGTAAATAATTAGAGTTGTGGAGGGACGAACAATTGATCTACTTATCCCAGCCTAACCAACCGATGATAAGTCAACTACTAGACTCGTTACTAGACAGTCAAAGTTAAGGACAAGTCTTGGTCAGGTCTCCAGCAATTCAAGCGATCCGCGAATATATCGAGATTGTTACCGGACCAAGGCCACCTTGCATGGAAGGCTAGGTCGCAACTTGAAACTTGGAACTTGGAACATTAAAATTGTTCAGCACTGTGATTGCAGGCTTCGATTCCACTGCTTTGCACCTTGCGCTGTTCGTTATGTTCTCAATCATGGGACACACTTGGCACAGACTGGTTCGACCATTTCAGGAGATACCAAGTCAGACTCGCTTTTGTGTTTTGATGGTATCGGTATCAAGAGCCTTTAGCCTATCCCATCCCACTCATGAATGTCATGTGGAGAGGAATGGCCTCACAAACTTGCGCAGATTCTTGACCCGGATTGCCTGGATCCTCTTGCGGTCGCAACTGAATTCTGCAACACACCTTTGTGCTGCCTTGATCATTCTTTTTCCAAGCGGCTTCGATCTTGGAGGAGGACCGAGCAAATCAGTTCAGAGATCAAAGATCAATAAATTGCTTATTGCCATTGATGCTTTTTTATTATCAAGTGACCAGTGAAGAGCTGTTTTTTCTGCGTATAAGATTGTATGTATCTACAATGATACAAATGCACGCGTTAGGACACACAGTCGCAGCCATCTGCACTGTGCCAAAACGGAATGCTGCATAATGTTGCTGGGGTCTTAGCTAGCAAGAGATTGCAGCAACAGGAACCAAACGGTCCCAAACTATTAGGATGTCTAATAATATGTAGTAGTAACAATTAGTAATAAGATATCCTGCCAAACACAGAGCCACAGGCTGGCACACATTTCATTGTCAAAGGTCAACGGGTTGAGGTATGTAAAATTGAATTTAGTGCGATTTGATATAACTTATAGTAACTTATATATAGTCTGAGATTGTTTTTGCAGTCGCTAGTGCCTAGTGAGGTTCACTTTCACTGGCCAAGGTCAAGACATCAGCGATGAGAAAGCTGTCCAACGCTGAAGTCGAGTGCAACTTTGCACGTGCTGCTAGCCAAAGGGCGACGGGGGCTTACTGAAGTTTGATGAATGAATGAAAGCTACTTTTACTTGATTGGATTTGTAGAAGTTGCATTGCAGCCTAAACGAGCCTCTGTCAACCAACTGCATTGCGGTGTCTAAGGGTGTGCAGAGGAAATTCGCATGGGATAGATTCGGTTGCATCTCGGCTAGTTTAGTGATCACCCAGCAAGTATTCAGCAATCATTCAGCCTCAAGGTTTCCAAGTTCATCCTCACCGAAATACAGCGTGACCACCAAATGCAGCGTTGAATCGTTGAAGACCCAATCGCCAACAGGCAGGTTCAAGTTAAAAGTTTAAAGTATGAGTATGAGAGCGTTGCTGCGCTTTCACTCGGTATTTGGCCAGGAGGAGAACCTGGCATCCGATCTTACAACGGCTACACCTTCTACATGAAGCAGTGCCTTGAGAATCGCGCGCGGCCTTGAGAGTACAACAGACATCATTTCATGTACTGTGGAGGTAAACCAGCGGTCGAGTCATACTTAAATATGTTCCCTAGCCTGTAGCAGGTCACTTTGCCTGGTGAGTCCAAAAATGAATCCAGAAAGCGAGTGTGGCAAGAAGCAACAAACCATTCGAGACAAGATCTCGAGGACTTTCATTGAGTGATGCTTTGATTTGACTCTCAAACCGTCAATCTTCAAACAATTTGTTTGTCGAAGTCGACGTGTGAGATGTGTTGGTGGATGTGATGTAATTTAGTTGAGTGGTTGTTGTGAGGACAAAGGGAGGTTAAAGCAGGAAGCTGTTTCGGTGAACAAGAGTTCAAGACAGGGTCAGCTTGCTGCGGTCGATGTTCCTCAAACTTCTTTGGTCCACTGCGCTCCAAGCAACATTCACAATCTTGCATCCTTGGCAGATGAACATTATGCAATATCAGCAAAGCAAGTTGATTTGGCAAGGAGCCAATGCCAAGGAAACTAGGTAAAGCAAAGCCATTCCGAATTCCGCGCAGAGCACCAAAGAATCATCGAGTACACTGGTCCAGAGGACAATGAGTCGGATATAGATCAGGCTCACTGTCAATGCGTGCTCGGTCCAGGGATGTGTAGAACGCAAATTGAAGCTGACAAACCAGAGTCGGTGCTGTTCCACACTCTGCTGAACCAAGCAAAGAACGCCTTGCGCTTGTTCCGATCTGTCCGCAGAGACAAAGGGTATCGGCCGGATCACGCTCCCTTGATCTTGGTTGAATCTCTTCCAGATGATCAGGCAAGGAATTGGACCTGTACTTGCTTGTCAGGCTGTCTTTCTCTCCTCTTGATGCCACTGCCATGCGATGGACTTGGAACTCAGAGCAGACTGCTTGCGTGAAAATAACAAATGGGTTGCTAGAGTTCTACACCCTGAACTGCTGCATCTACAACATTTCCTTGGAACACACTGGTAAGCAGGTTCGCTTCAAGACTGCGCAATACATTGCAAATTCATTGTGCGAGATCCGTGTCACTCAGATGATTGACCATGAACATACTGCCATGCTTGATGAACCATCGTCGTCAAGTGATGATGATGATGATGATGATGATGATGACTGTCCCACTGGAGATGTCGCTAAAAGGATGCAGCTGCTGCGAGTCGCCTTGGGCAAAGCACGGGCACGAGGCAGGGGTAGAGGTCGGGGAAGAGGCAAAGTCACACAACCTTCAAGCACTAAACGGGCAAAGTCGGCGCCGCCCGCTATTGTTACAGACAAACAGCAACAGCAGCGGCAGCAACTGAAAAATGCAGGAAAGGGATCCAAAGATTCCAGTGACATTGCTGATGGCGAACTCATGGACCAATGGGAATCAGCTCTTTCAACACAATTGGGACCAGTTCCACCGTTGCCGTTGCCTGAAAAGAAGTCTTCACTTGCTTGCCCAGCCAGCTCTTCAACTGCCACTGCTGGCAATGCTGATTGCCCAATTCCCATCATTAGCTTTGCTGAGCCGTGGAGAGACACAAAGGGATACTGTTGGATCTATTCCGTTGAGACAAAGAAGCCTTACCCTCTTGGCGGCGGCCTCATGTTGTATTGCGCTGCTGCGTGTTTGTTTGTTGAATCAAACCTATAAAAAGCAACAGAACAGTCTGAGGAAGAATCACAGAGTTGCGTGTCGGTGAACCTGGGCACTCTGTCTCTATCCGTTGCGGACGCCCGCTTCAAATTCCGCTATTGTATTTGTTCTCTATGTCTTGCTTGCGCCGGTGCATTAAAACCAGTGCATTAAATATGTAATGTGTTATTTTTCCGCTGCGCTTTACCAAGGAATGCATAAAGGGTGCACAAAGATGATTTCAGCTAAGAAGCTGCCAGGGAATTCTGAGAGGTTCATTCTTAGTTGGCTGGAGGCTGGCCGTCAACTCCCTGACAGGGAGGATTCAAAGACCCACCTGGCTCAGTTAAACCCTCAGTCAGGCCGCTGTGCCAAATATATGTCAGAGTCACTGAATTCCTGTGTGTTCCTGACCTGATGGAGTTTTTCATGTCCATTCCATTCCATGCCAATGCGCCTAGGCTGAGCACTTTTCTTGGAACAGGTCCAGGAATTTGAATTTGAAATTTGTTCTTGTTGGCGAATGTTGGCGAGAAACAAACTTTCTCGCTGGCCGAGTTGAAACCTGAGACTCTGAGACTATATTGTATATCTTTATATTATATTTGTTATTTTATATTTACATGATATCACTTTGAATAATATCGTGTTTTCTGTGTTAGAGTTGGGGAGTCGTCACAGACACATGCAGACTATTCTGCATGTTTGGCGATGTTTGGCCTAGCGCTAGACGCTGCAAGAGGGAACCAACAGCTGGATTTGCATACAACAGCTGAATGTGCATAGATGGGGGACACATCTGTTTGATCAAAAGCTCTCTGCTGCCTGCAGTTCGATTGTGTTCATTTTACTCTTGTAGTCAACATGAGTGCTTTTTGTGGTGAATCGGATAATCAATCCGTGGCTGATTCGGCACAATAACCAGCAACCTAGTAGGAGGATCAGTGGGTGCAACATTCTTTGTTCCTCTTGCTTCAACTTCACGATCCACGAAACTCAGCGAGCAAGAGGACATGCCTCGCTCTGTCGCCACAACTGTGATGAAGGGCCTGACTGAACCTCCACCTGTTCCGGTGGATCTCAACTTGGGTAAGGACTACAAGGCGAAGAAGTGCAAACGGTGTGGTATTTGGTCGACTGAGAGGTGCGAATATGACCAATCCAAAGCTGCTGAAAGCGCTTGGGGCATTTTGGTGGCATGGGAGAGTGGCAATCTCAAATCACCACAAGGCAACCACTGCTACATATGTCGCAAGGTGGGGAAGTTGCAAGCAATCAAACGAAAACGACACATACAATTCAAGCGCTGAGCATATATGTTTATATTGTCTACCTACTGTGATCCTGACAGTGCCCCATACTGTACCACATACTGCACCCCATACTGTACACCCATGTACCGTACCCCCGTACCGTACCCCCGTACAGTACCCCCGTACCGTACCCCGTACCGTACCCCTGTACCGTACCCCCGTACCATTTACCATGTACCATGTACCATATCTATGTACCACATCTGCCACTAATCATACTTTTCTGCCAGAAATCTGGATTGGCAGCAGATTTGGTACATACAAGCGGGAGGGTTAAGTTGCACATGTCGGCGTGCAATCACATATCCCCATGGGCACAGGTCATTAGAGTAAAGTCACCCTCCTCGCGAAAAGTCACCCAGAAAAAGTGAGAACCCCATGGGCACAGGTTTCGCAGGGACGGCTTCAATGCTTCTTCTAATCCAAGAAAACTGTGCGCGCACTGCAGGAAAAACACATGTATTGATTCATTTGCGTCTCTTCTAACAGTGATCTCCCCATGGGCACAGCCTTCGGAGGGAACCGTTCAGTTCTTGATCTCTTGAAACCAAACTTGTGCGCACACTGACTGAAAAACACATGTGTTCATCGTCTGCAAGCAGGACATGGCCATGGCATAGTCATTTGTGATTTCATGTTGTTGTTCAGAAAATTTGTTTCAATGGCGCACTTCTGCTTGCACCTTTTCTCCTACCTACATGTTGACGGTCACGAAGCGCTGTGCTCGGTTGGCACTCCACGCTGCGGCCCAGGACTGCCTCCCTTTGCCGGAGTCAAGCACTTTTGGCCCAATTACCTCCTCCTGCAGCAAATCTACCAATGGTTCTTTCTTTCCTTTCCGAAGTTCCTGGACAAAAAACCGGCAGACTGGCTGCAGCTTGTCACGCTCTGCTGCCTTGAACTTGCTCAGCAAGAACTGCACAGCGTCTGCCGGATCATCCAAGTCCAGCTCCAGCTTCAATGGTTCTGGCTCTTTCGTCTCTGGCTCTTTCTGGGGAAGTGAGGAAGCCGAAGTCTCTGCTGCTGCTTTCTTCAAGGCAGGCTGTCCTTGCAAACGCAAGACGCCTGGATACATGCAGCCTTAACAAAAACCGGTACAAAGGATGCGTTACTTATTAATCATTGGACCCTATTCAAACCACCCTCTGGCAGGTCTCCTTGGGCTTCTTCAGAACTCTTGCGCTTGCGCATTTCACCAGTCAGATCACCAGACCACCGAACCAAGTTCGCTTTGGCTGCCGTCTCTATGCCAGAAAGCTCTGCAGCTGTGTCGACCACAGCAGGAATCTTCTTGGTGTATCCTTGCTGCTTGATACCCTGAGAGACAGCGTCTTGGATGGGACAATGCTTCGCGTTCTCAATTCCGCAATAGCCGCATCTCGGAAGCGACGATGGAGTCCTCTTGCCGCAGGCTTCACATTTCACCTTGGCATCAGCTCGCTTGTATCCTCGTGGCGCCTCTAAAACTTCCGCACTCTCAGGCGCCTGGAATGCCACATCCTTGGGAGAAACAATGTTCCGAAACAAGGTAGCACCCCTCTTTGCAAAGATCTCCTCACGCGCCAAAGGTTGCCCAGCGACCAAAGCTTGAGTATGCTGGTGTTCTCTTCTGTGAGGTTTACATTGCAGTCATGACAGACATTCCCCGCAACCTGGTCTGCAAAGGAAAAGCATGAACAAATTTCTTTAAAATTCCAGGGCAAAAACTTGCAGGTATTGCATCGCATGGTAGCCTAGCTCAGAACATGAAACAAACCAGTAAAGTCAACTCAGACTTTCCCAGAAACCACCGGATCTGAGACAGTGCCCCCCACTGCCGCTTGATCTCCAAGAGGTTGCACCCCGCCAGCCGCAGTCTTCCACCACGGTTGGTTTGTCATCCTGGAACGTAAAAACCATCGCGGCCAATCTGAAATAGAAGTGAAGCGAAGGGGGAGCTACCCCACAACCTCAGTCAACAATCACCTCCACGCATGCTCCTTGTTGGGGACGGAGCTACCCCACAACCTCAGTCACCAATCACCTCCACGCATGCTCCTTGTTGGGGACGGAGCTACCCCACAACCTCAGTCACCAATCACCTCCAAGCACGCTCCTTGTTGGGGACGGAGCTACCCCAATCATGCAAAGAGCGCACGACAGCGCTAAACCCTGCAGTCCTGCAAGACTGCTGTCTGGCCCTTCATGAGCTCCTTCATTTTCTTTTGGCACATGGTTTTCAACTCTGCAGTGCTCTTGGCGTCCTTGTCCGGCAAAGAAACAAGGAAAGCCAAGATGTCGTCAGCAAGCTGCTTCTCCACACCCGGGACACTAATGATTCGATGAGCTCTGCTCCTGGTTGGGAAGTGTACTGCCAAGCTTCGGACTTCCCCATAGCATGTTTCCTCAATTATGTGTCCAAGGCTGCTGCCACCCAGTGTGGCCACTCCTCACGGGGCAGCTTCTTGCGTGCTGCCCAAGCGCAAGGAGCGTAAACTCCTGACTTTGCAATCAGAATGCCGCCTCTTCCCTTGCGAACGTGCCACGGAGCGTGGCCTGGCTCTGGAAAACGAGGAGCTTTGCAACGAGAACACGCTCCACCTTTGGTAATGCCCTGCGGATTTTGCACTTTGTGGTTAGGTCTCCCCTCACGAGACCCCACTGTAGCCCTGAGCTTGGACTCCACTTCAAGCAGCTCACACAAGGTCGCTTTGTCAAAGAGGGCGCGCAGCCGACGAATGCACAAGGCCTTGTCCTCCATCTGAGCCAATGTGCAATGGAATGGGCTCAGGTTCATTCATCTTCACGCCAAACAAGTTCCCTCAGCGAAACACCTTTTCGCTACAAAGACTGCGCAAGCACAGTGTTCCTAGACAACTTACTTTTTCATAAGAGAAAAGTTCACAGCACATCTCCAACAGCAAAACACCATGGGCACACTCATCCAAATTGAAAAAAAACACATCCTACATTTCTACACATACCCATTCCTGATACATAGACTGCATGGGCACAGTGTTTCTAGACGACTTCAGTCCAGCCCAGGCGACTTAAACCACCTACCTAGTAGGGTGCAGGGTGCATAGGGGCAGGTACAGGGGTACGGTACAGGGTACGGTACGGGGGTACGGTACGGGTACGGGGCGGCATGGGGTACAATTACAAGGGTACGGGTACAGGGTATGGGGTGCGGTACGTGTATGGGGTACTTGACTGTTCATAGATGAAAATTACTTCACAACCCTGCAGACAGTGGAGTATGGTGGGTTGCTGGAGCACATCACCATCACGGCAGTTGACAAGAAGTTGGATGGTGATCCTGTGGCAAATCATAAGTTCCTGGCGCAAAGAGGTGTGTTGCTGGCACGCAAGATTGAAAATCCTTCTTTGAGATTGAGCGCGGCTTTGAGGGAAGAACTCAACATTCAAGAGGAACGTGTTACAGGTTTACGTGGGCCAAAGACCAAGTTCATGGAACTCTCAGCCTATGAGCGACGCTTCGGGCAAGCGCGAGAGGATCGAATCAAGCAACAGATCTACAATGGTGTTGTTGTGCGGGGTGTTGATGTCATAGCCGAAGAGGACTGTGATTTCAAAAAGCTTAAACTTGAGTCAGAGTCAGAACATTCAACGTCAACTACTGTAACTATTAAGAGCTAGCAGCTAGTGATTGAACTCAGTATACACACTCCGCTGTAGGATGTTGGTGTCTATGAATATGTGGACGAGCAGCTGCACAAGGTGAACCGTACAACCCGATTGAACAATCCTGATGTTTCCCTCGGAGCAGAGCAGATCAACACAATGCATCAGTCCGCTCTGAAGAAGATGAATCAGTCTGCCTTTGCTGTTGATTCAACCCAAGCCCTTCCAATGCGTTCTCGAATTGCCAGTTCTTCCGACGGATGTGGCTTGGACACTACTCCAGATCATGTGGGAGGAAAGCCCGATGATCTTGAAGGCGGTGAAGGTGAAGGTGATGAGAACGATGATGAGAACGATGAGAACTTGGACCCGCAACAGTATCTTGGACTTCTTGGTAGGCTGGCCAAGGAAAAGAAGCGAGCTGCTCCTGGTGGGCCTACACTGAGTGCCAACCAGCCCATCAAGAAGCCAAAAGGTCAAACTCCGGCTTCAGGTCCAGGTGGAGTTACGTCCAATACAAAAACGAATAAAAGAAGAAAGATCGGAGAGAACACCACTCCGACACCAAAACCACCCATGTTTGAGGATGAGACCGGCACTGAAGGCACTTCTGAGGATCACACATTGGTAGAGTCCTACAAAAAACAACTGGCTGAAGTGATGAAGCTTGACGCTGACAAATCTGATGATGCTGCGTTAGCGGTTTGGATCAAAGAGAGGACCAAGAAGGTCAATGACCTTAAAGCTGGTGTCCTTGGCAAGAAGAAGTCTTTGCGCAGAAGGACCTCTGATACAACTTTCTTGTTTGGGGAGCTTGACAACATCATGGCGGAACTTACCGGACTTCAGACTTTGTTGAAGAAGCTTGGAACTGGTCAATCCGAGGGCAGCTCAATCTATGAGAGCATCACCGGCAACGATCTTTTCACTGATGTTTCCAAACCAATCTGGGAACGGGCCTTGCGCGCTGCAGCGTTTGAGGACCATATTGAACGAGTTAGTTATATTATATAACGAGTTTACTAATATCATGTTATATAACGAGTTCACTAATAATAGATAAATTCATGGTATTTGATTCGCCGACAGGATCTAAAGACAGCAAGCTTCGATCATTTCTTCAGCTCCATCAATCAGGCTTGCCTGAAGCACCTTGGTGATGAGGATGGTCAATGCTACTTCGGCCTCCTTGCCAGCCAGCTAGCGCAACGAATGCTGAAAGGACCAGTTAAGACTCAAATGAAGGAACCAGTTCCTGCAAGAGATGAAGAAGGCCATGGCTGATGACGACAATATATTCGCTGCTGATGTGGATCATAGCAGGGTGTTGCAGGCTGTGATTACCATTATGGACGTTGCCTCCATCCCCTCCTCTGTTCAGGCAAGCGGTGAGTTTTTGGGCAAGTCTGACCATTGGTTGGCACAGGCACTCAAGCTTGACAAGGGGAAGAAAGCTGTGCAATTGGCTCTAGAGAATGCTACAAACCGCGAACAGCAGAACGGCATCTTGGAAAAGATCTCCAAAGCGCAATCTGATTTGGAAGAGCAAGCCGTCACAGAGGTAGATCAGCTGACAATGACCCTGGACAATACCTATGGCAAAATGTTTCTTGGCTGCCATTGAAGTCAATCCAATTTCACGAGTTTGTTTGTTGGGCCCCTGTCCAACGAAACCAACAATATCTGAGGCTCGCTGATGCACTCAAGGTTGCCAAAGATCCAGACACCAAGAATTTGAAGGGCTCTGACAAAGAACATCTGAAGACTCTTCTGGCTACATTGGATGATTCCATTTGGGTGGCAATCCATGCGAGCATGTCAGATGACCTTGTGTCATTCCTGGGCAAGATGACAGATTCCATGGCTGAGAGCAGAACGATCAAATCAACGCCTTTGAATCATGAATCTTGTTTCCCATGTTTGCCAGAGACAGGTCATAGCTGAACCAAGATCCACTCCATGGCCAAGACTGCGTTCGAGGAGTTGTCGACCATTGTGCCCCGAATCGATGCATCCATCTCGAAGACATCAGGAGTCCAAGATGTGCAGAAATGCTTGGAAGATTTTGAGCGATGGTGCACGACGACCAAAGAGTTCTGCGAGGGAGCCTTTGCAGAGTGTGACGGCTTCTTGGAAGATCTCTCTGAATGTTTGGCAAATGCTGGCAAAGCTGCCAATGGTCTACTTGGCAGTCAAGTCAGTTCAGAGACAGTGTCATGTGTGTGGGCCCTTGAAAAGCTGTTCACCTCAGAGGAGAAGCGTCTCGTGGATTCCGATGCTTTGGCAGAGTTCAAGAACAACATGGACAAGTCCTATCGCTTGTCAAGTGTCATGGGTGATGATGGCACTTTTGTTCGCAGAGGCTTGAACATTGTGGACCTCATCGTCACGGGCAACCAGTGCTTCTGCAATCCACGTTTGTGTGGTGCTAGTGGTGACGAAGTAGTCTTGGATCCTGCTGAGGTGACAGCAATTGGGAAGATCAATCTTCAGAATGGAGGCGATGATGCTGACGTCAAAGCCATTCTGATCAAATTCTTTGAGGTATTGCCCAAGATGCAAGAGGTGGATTCCAAGGAGCTGCTCGACCAAGCCATTGCTTTTTGGACATGGCTGGTTGATCAATCCAAACAGTTCAACATGATCATGCAGGCTGGCATCACACATGACCTCAAGCTCATCAACATTCCAGAGCTTGCTGTCCCTGATGAGCTCAAATTGCCTGCTGATTTGAACGAGCTGGTGAAACTGGCAGGGAAGGTGGGAGCGACATTCAACAACAAGTTGAACAAGGCAGTGGTTGATACCACTGTGGCATTGGAAAAATGCATGGATAACATCAAGGATACTTCGAAGAGCCTGCAAGTCACAACCGACTTCTTGTGTGCTGGATTTTGCAGTGACTTCAAGGCCCTTGAGTCAATGTGGAGAGCATGTCTATCATGGATGTGGGCCTCTTAGTATGGTTCATATCGAATCATATCAAATCATATCAATGGAATATAGTATTCATAAATCGAAATCAGAATGTATTTCAGACTCTGAATGTATTTCGGCACACCTACCTGCAACAAACTGACTGAGGACGACAGGGAACTTGCTGAGTTGCATGGTTTCCAAATCCATTCAGAAGTCGTTGAAGGGTAAAACAGCGGCAGCAAACAAAGTCATTTCTGCGGTGAAGGAGTCTATGAGCATTGCAAAGGAGTACATGCTGGACATTCCTCCTAATGTGCAGGATATCGCAACAAAGCTGTTGGCTGCGAAGTGATACTTTCAACATCTGGCGAGTGTGATCTTGGATGAGGAATTCAACAACATACAGTTGAATTTGTTTAGTGCTTTGAATCACGACATCGGTACACAGATGTCAATTCGCCCTTTTGTATTGTGAATCCAAACTGGCTACAGTCATAGGCCATAGGGTCGTTTTTGCGCAGCTTGGCTGAGCATTTGGGGTGGACTGGAGCTGCTGTGGACTGTGGCTTCCATGTCCATGTAGCTTGTTTGCGCAATTCCAAAGTGGCGGTATGCATAGTACAGACTCCCAATGGGAAAAGACCACTCCGAACTCTAGACTAGACTTAAGCAGCGTGGAAAGGAGGTGACATGCGACTCGACTGTTTGAGTATGGCACCGAAAAAAGGGGCAGTCAAGACAATAGCAAAACCAAAGCCTAAGAGATGCCCCAAGGCCAAAGCCATTTTTCCGCCGACACCAAAGGCAAAAGCTCGTGTCGCGGACGCGGATGAAGTTTCTGAGGATTCCAGTAGTGTCACTCCTGTCCCAGTCCCAACCCGAGGGCGTGGTCGTGGTGTTGGCCGCAGCCGCGGCCGTGGAGCAAAGGATGCTGACTCACCCTTGCCAAAGGAAGTCAATCCTTCTGGCGTCCAGTTCTGGGCAAAATTTACCCAAAAGGTGAAGACAGAGAGTATGGAAGGCTGGGAGTTGCATTGTTTGGGTGGGGGTGGGGGTGGTTCTGGACATACATCGCAACTTGTAGATGATAAGGTATTATGGTCTGATATGTTTCAGACTGCAATATTAGTTTCATCATTACATTTAGTCTAATTTATAGGATTTAGATTGAGACTGGTATTATTCCATTTGGCAGGCTGTGGGCAAACCACGACACTTCCAGAACAATGTGAAGAAAGCTCGAGTGCTTTGGCCTCTTCAAGTACCACATTAGTCCCTACAAATCTCCTTCCAGTGGATGAGGCAGGAGCCATGACACCAATGCCAACACCGGATGTTTCAGCGCAAGATCAAGCACATCCTGAGGCTGACATGGTGCAACCAGCTCCCACTGAAGAACTACCAGCAGATGCTGCAGCGCCGCCAGATTGTCCATGCGACGCCCCATCCAATGTAGAAGTCGAAGCACAGGTTGAGGCAAATGCTGATGGTCAGGGTTCAGATGCTCACGCTCAAGCCAAATCAATTCCTGTGACCCCACCTTTTGGAGGACAAGTGGAACCGGAACCTGAGGCTGCTGGGAGTGCCACTATTCCTGGGGCAAGGGGAGTGGAAGATTCAACCGAATCTTTCGAGGATTCACAGGAACAAAGAGTCTATTCCGCTCTGGTTGCAATAGTGGATGGCAAAGTCAAGGAGGAGACTCCCAACGCAGAGCCAACTCAGAGCAAGGACATGGATGTCAAGACCAGCAACAAGGACGCTCCTGCGCAAGAGGACAACGCTGACGCTCCTGACATGGATCCTCAGATGGATGTCAAGGACGAGGCTGAGACAAACAGCGACAAGGACGCTCCTGCGCAAGAGGACAACGCTGACATGGATGTGGAGGCTGACATGGATGGCATTGAACCTCCTGCAAAGCATTCATCCTTCCTCCACTCCCATGCGAAGGCTCAGTTTGTGTCTGCTGTTCTTGAGTAGTACTAAGTACTGAGACTTGACTGGACTAAGACTGAGACTCAGACTCAAGACTATGGACATGACAAGGCTACAGTCTGTAGAAAAAAGAACTGTACTGTATACCGTACAACCGTTAAGTTATACTGTATACTGTATACCATATACTGTATACCATTATAGCGTACTCACCAACAATGGACTGTGAGACGCAGCTGGGCAAGCTTATTGCTGCGATTGGAAAGGACTCCGTGTCAATGGTGGTGGAAGCTCTACCCAAAACGATCTTGGCCATGACAGCCTGCACTGGGAGTGGTATGCTGGAAATTGTACTTGAGGTAGTAGTCAAAGAATTGAACCAACAGTTCGGCTGCGAGCTTGAGGTCAGGGTCGGGAACACATTTAGGGTCTTTTGAATTGTGTTGAGTTGAGTCAAGTTTCTCTGTTTGTTTTGTCTCGCTGTCTTCTCAGTCGTCTACTTCTCTTGTGATGAAAGGTGGAACGATCTTTCATGTGCGAGATTGTTCAGAACAAGCAGAAGTTTGTCATGAAGCACGTGATCCCTCCAGAGGAGAAAACCAAACCAATTGGCAATTGGGGTAGCACAGTCCTGCTGTTGGCAGGAACGAGATGTTGCTTGCTTTTTCGACGACATCACCAAGATTGATGACCCTAAAAATCGTTCCTGCCTCACTCATCGAACCAGTTGTGTGGCCCTCTTAGTCGGCTGTGGAGCTTAGAGCACAAGTGGAAACCGGAGCTTCCAGATTGCACAGCCAACAACACCGTGTTTGGCTTGTTTGTCGCAGGTTTTTCCTGTAAGTTCGGCCCTGAGACTGAGTTTGCATTGTCAGTACTCAGTGACTCAGCAAGTAAGCCAAAAGGAAACAATCAGTCATTTTGTTCCAAGGTCATTTTCCAAAATGAATTGTGACTTTTCGATGCTCAAAACTGCTATGGAGGATGATACTGATACTTCTTTGGGCTATGAGCAGTGGAATCGGAACAATTGTGAAATATTGATAAATATTGTGAACCATGATTCCATGATCACAAAACTGCAAACGCGAACAAAAACTGTGGACACTGAGGAATGTAGCTCCACTGCCACATTCAAAGGAGTTATTTCCATATTGCGGACAGCACAGCCTCATGCACTGATTCTTGAGAATGTGGACAGCATTGATGCAGCCACATCGCGGGGAGATGACCAAGATTCCGTGTAACTTAACTTAACTAGGTGTTTGCGCCTACGCAGTTCAGGTGATTGTGAATGTCTGAATTATCAGTGCAAGGTGAATCATATAGTTCCCGCACTTCAATTTCAACTTAGGCAGCACAAATCGAATCTGACCATGGTGTTGGAGTATTTGAAAGAGCTGGGCTACAGTTGCTGTGCCAGGAAGCTTAAGTCGTCAGACTATGGGCTTCCACAGCGGCGTAGCAGATACTATATCTTTGGTTTCCGGAGTTCTGTGGATTTTGCTCAAAGTGCATCGGCTCTAGCAGAGCTGATTCCATCTCGTTTGCAGACTATGGCAAGCTCAGAATGCAGTCCAGTTGCCGAAGTCCCAGATTTTTTTTTTTTTTTAAAACCAAGTCCATCTAATTCCGTCTACAAATTGGTTTCGTTTGCAATGTTTGCAACGTGCAAGTGCGGGGGAAGCTTTTGTTGCTTTGTTGATGTTCTTTCCACGTCAAGCTTCATTCATGAGTCAAGGCCGACTTCCTCCTGCCTGACACGCACCCAGCTTTGATCAAAGAACTTCAGAGACGTGCTGCTGTAGCTGAGAAACGTGATACCAAAAACTCCGAGACCATTGCAGGAAGTTCAGCTGCAACAGCTAAATGGGTTGAACAGCATACTCACTTAGCAGAGACGTTGTCAGTGAAGTGGCCCTTGGCTCACCCGCCAGAGTTTGGAACATCCCAGTTCTTTGCCACCTTGACGGAGCGGGAACAGGAGGCGTGGTTTTACATGCTCTGCGACTAAAACTGGACTGACTGTACAGACTGTACTACTAGTATCTATCTATCTATCTATCTACGGTTGACTCTGGCCATGTCGAGGTTTCATGCTTCGTCAAGCTATGGAACGATCGTTACAAGTCTGAGGGTAAGCCGACAATAGCCTTTGCGGATCTTTCCCAGTCAGTGAGTCGAGTCTCAACAAGCACGCACCAGTCTGCTGTACACCAATCCATGATTTGAGCTGTTTTGAGGTCTTTGATTTTGGTTTTGCAATTTGTTGTCCGAAAACAGTTCCCGAGCTTCCTGAGCTGCCTGCTCGAATGCCAAGGTAGTTCCGACCATCTTACCACACGCTAAGCTCTGGAGTACGGAACTATTGCGCCCCCTATTGGGTTGGTGACTCAATTGATTCTGAATCGTGAATTCAATCCGCACAATCAATCATTCAACCAATCAAGTGTCTATCAATCAAGTGTTGGTAGAAGCTTAGGTGTGGAGATGCTTGGGCTGCAGGGCCTTTTCTTGTCAGATTTGCCATATTTTGGTGATTCAGTAGAGCATACAGATGCTCAAGTGGCAGACCTTGCCGGAAACTCGTCGGGTTCTCAGTGTACAGTGTACAGAGTGTTAATAGATATACCTAGCCTAGCCGCTAGCCTATCCCGTATACCGTTATATATTGTTGCGGTCGCGTTTTCGCTGTGTGATGCCGGCTGTATTATCCGGGCTGAGTTGTTTTTGCTCAAGGTTTTCTGCGCCGTGCATCATGGCTGCAGTCTATGCGGTTTTGACTGTGGCCCGGTTTGATACGACAAGTGATGTGGACGAGCTTGCAGCAATTCCAGTCTCAGAATGGCTGCGGCTTACAAAGCGCAGAGTTTGACTCTCACCGCCAAAGCTGCTGGTTGAATCAGGCCTTTGTACAGCAGTCGATAGGCCTCGACCCCGAGATGAAACACTGTTGGCGTGAAAGAATTACTCAGCAGTTGCAGTTGGAACGGTTGGTGCAGCAACGGTTGGTACCCATCGCACGTACCTACGTACCTGTTGACCGTGCCCATCGCACGTACCTACGTACCTGTTGACCGCGCCCCTCGCGCGTACCTATGTACCAAATGTCCGTTCCTTGTACCCGTACCCCCTGGAGCATACTTTCAAGGACCACATTGAGCATTACTCTTGAAAACGCATAACTTTTAGCATTCATTTTGACTACATTCCTGTCTACGGATGAGCCAATGCCACCAGCAAACGCTCTACTCTGGCCTTGGCCTGGAAGGTTTTGAAGATCTTGAAGCCTCTTTCTGCTCTAGCCGCCACATTCCTCTGGCCTGGGCGCAGAACACCTTCAAACCTTCTGACTTAGTTGTAGCAGTGACCGTCTTCGGATCCTATGTCAAGGATTTCGACAGTCCTGTTTCTCAATCCTTTTTGAGAATGACCCACGACATCTCCAATCATCTCCAGCTCAGCCATTCCCTGCTTCTGAGCCACTGCTGCTGCCTCTGCACGCTGCAAAGATGTGGGCTCCGGAGGTGCCGGTGGCCTCGTGGGCATTGGTGCGCCGAATGGTTTCGCCCTCTGGCATAAGTTTCGCTGTTCAAACCATTTCGGAGATTGACCCTCTCTTTGGTCACGACAAAGCTTAGTAACTTAGCTTAGCACATGTTCCCGCCAACCTATGTTTCCTTCCTCTTCTCTTTGGCAAGCATGCTCCGAAGTCGCTCAATGGAAACAAATCGAGTTTGCTGATCAAACACTTGTGTCAAAGGCGAAATGGCAACAACTCGCACAAATCGCGCATCCGAACAAAACACTGCAAACAATAGGGCCTTGAGGAGAATATGCAGGCAACCCGAGCAAGTCCCTTTAAAACCCAAATGACAAATTACCATCAAAGTGAACACAAACGACATAAGAACCCCGGCTGTCTAGAAGCTGCGCGGTATCGCTTTGCTGCAGCTATTTCAGCCTCCACTCCACTAACACGTCAAATCCCTACCAGAAATCCCCACCAGATTGAAATCAACTAGACGTCAGTATCACTCAAGAACTTGCATGAACCGCGCTTGATGCAAAGCAGCACATTCTCTGGTACGCAGGTAAACCAAGGTAAGTTTGTCGCAAAGAGACACCACAAACGGTGAATGAAAAAACACAACAAAAACATAATTCGGTTCTTCAAGATGTAATCTGCACCTTGTACTCTGTGCGAAGCAGCTGCGATTCAGCTGGAGGCGCTGCGAGAATACGGCGTTCCTTGAGACATGAACACATTGGCAAAATGACCATTCGCGTCGTGCATGATTGCATTTCCTTTCCATGATCCTTCATACCTGTTTGTTGCAAGCCATTATGGTAATGTACATGATGTTGAAGCAATCATGGTGATAGAAATTGATAGAGCCTTTCCCAGAAGATTGCAGTGTTGTTTGATGAATGCTGAGGTGTGCGCCTTCTCTGCCTTTCGCTGCAGGCCACGGAGAGCAAGTTCCGATGCTTGCAGGTCTCTTTCCAGTTGCTGCGCCTGCGCCCAACAAAGCCACGTTGGCACCAGGCCGAGAAGCCCAATGGTATGCGTCTACTCAAAACACGATATCGACGCTACGGAGCGCCCTTCTCTCCTTGAGCCAAAACATACATGAAGTCCTTATAGTAAGAACTGTAATGAACTGTACAAGCAGAGTGTATATGGGCTATACATTTCGACACTCCTCCTCTTGCACGGAGTCATTCAGCTCTGCGCAAGCTATACAAACAAGTGAAACTTCTCCTCTCCCACTGCGCCCAGTGCCGCTTGTCCTGAACATGGTAGTGGAGTCTGGCCAGGGCCTCGCTCGAGGATGTCTAGTTGGCCTTTGCCACTTTTGCCGAGGAAGATGTACTGGAGATCTTCCACCGTCTTTCGGAGCTGGACTCCCGGGACTGACTTGATGAGAACGTCAGCCTTGTTCTTCTTTCCAGGAACATGGCAACTTTGAGGTGCCTTTCGGCTACTCTTTCTTGTAGCCACAAGAGTCTCCTTCCACAGCGAAGTCCAGTTCCACTCCAAGATCCTTGCAGAGGCTCACACCTGTTGAGCCGCCTTTCGCAAGAGTATAGCATTCGCTCTCTCTCCAGCCTGGATGTTCTGTGGCACTGCTGTGTTTGAGCACATGGGCGCCACAGATGGCCACCATTCCCGTGGTTCTCTTTCTTGTGGCAGCATCACTGCCATGGTCTGCATCCACTTGTATCCGCAGTTTCGTTGAGCGATTGGTGAGAACTGAAGGCTTGCGCCATGTCCGGATACCGCTTGAGGTAGCGGATTAGCCTCTTCAGATCTGCCAACTTGGCCTCCGTGCGCGTCACCATCGCACGGGCGAGATTTTTCATATCCAGGCGATCTTGCGCCAGGTATGCCAACCATGCGATTGATGCGTCACTTCATCACTCTTATCCAACAGTGGGCTTCGGGCCTGCAGCATCTGCTGGTCCGAACGAAGATTTCTGGATGTCAGGCGGCTCGGCGCCATGGTATTCGCTTTTTCCAAGCCGAACGTTTGGATGAGGAGGTCCACACGCGATCGGCCTCGATCGCAACTGAGCTTCTGCCGCTCTTCTCGTCGACGCGGATTAACCGGTTCAGGAAATGGGCTTCCCTTCGGTCTCCATCATCATCTCGAAGAATACCGAAACATTTCAGCTCATAGGCCTCACTGACAACCTTTCAGGTGAGTTGCATCTCCCAAGGCCAGGAAATTTACTCGGACGTCCCAGTCCTCCTAGAAGAACAGTGACGCGTTTGAGGCTCCTCTACGGAACCCGGCCTTTTGCAAGGTATTCGCGTAATGCGTCTGCCAGATGTTCGGGGCGTCTTGCATAGACTTCACAAGAAGTCCACAGCCCTGCCCGTCTTTGCTGGCTGTCTTCTTTAGGCAACTCTATGTAGATCTTCCCCTTTGGTGTTCCAAAGAAGTGGGCTCGTGAGGTGTCCTGCAATCCGTGCTTTAGCTTCTGGTTGTGGTGAGACTTTCTCTTTGTTTGCCCACAACTAGCATAGCAGTCTCATCCCGTCTACGGGCGGCGTGCCGCTGAAAAGCAAGTTTGCTGGCAACTGCTCTTCTTTGGTCTTCCGAGCTTTGATCTCACGCGCTACCAGTCTGCTCCTGAAGTTTGGGTTTGTTGGGCCACCTTTATTGGCGTCCAACCGCTTCACCGGTATTGGGGGCTTCCCCGTCTCTTCAAAGCACTCTGTTCTTGGCCTTGTGGCCTCATGAAGGAACTTGCGTCCAGCGCGTTGCTGCTTGGTGTACGCTCATGAAGGAACTTGCTTCATGAAGGAGCTTCTGCCCTCCTTCTTCTCAGATCCGGTGCCATGGTCTTCCAGTTCAAGTTGTGGAATTTAGAGAACATGTGACACGAGGGTGAACCCGTCAAAAGCGCTGGTTCATCCGTCCTGGTCCCAGTGTGTGCCGTCAGCCTTCCCCTCACATAGGTCGAAGGCGAATCCTGGCCTTAGCTTGTATCTCTTGCCCAATGCTGTAAATCGCTTCGGCGAACGCAGCTCCATCACGTCGACCGGCACCGTCAGGTGTGCTATGTCAGCCACCTCGGCGCTGGTGATGTCCAGGTTGCTTGCGGAGTACGTCTCCTGGATTCCTGGATGATCTCTTCCAGATGTCTTCTGGCAATTTCCTTTTCCTTTGTTAGGCTTGACGAAACGTTCTTGCACTTGTCTGTGCTCTCTTCCTTCTCTACATCTACTTCTGCCGCTCGCTTTGCTCCTTGCGCTGGGTTTGGCTTAACCTTCGCAACCCGGCGGGTCTATTCGAAGTTCCCTGGCGTGCTTCTTTGGTTCTGCCATCACTTTGGCCTTAGCCACTGGCTTCTTCTCTTCTTCTGCCGCTTGTCGCTTCATCTCGATTCTCTTCCCTGGACCCTCTGGAGAGGCGCTCTCACCTTCCGCCGCTGCCGGCGGTGCGCTTCCAATCCTGAGCCTTTGGCTTCTTCATCTTTACTCTCTGGCTCTCCTGTTGCTTCTTCTGCTGTGATGTCTTTGTCCTTGTCTGACACCACTTTCGGCTTCACAGTTTCAAGCTACTTTCCTTTCCCTTCTTGGCGTGGGCTTCAAGTCTTGCCTGCCCAGCCTCGTCTTTTCCATGGCTTCTGTGACCCTTGCTCTGCACGCCTCTGTTGTGCGCGGCAAGGTCATCCTCTTATCCCCGAAGACGCACCTGCAGGCTCCATGGTCGCGCGCATCTTCTCTTCTGATGCGCACTCTTCTCTGCAGTGGTGGTGCCGGTGGTGCCGCTGGAAGATCTTCGCGCATCAACTGCTCACCGGCAGGCCTTGCTGCGGACAAGCCCCCCGAAAGATCCCAACCGCTTGGGCTTTAGCGACCGGCTGAACTCAGCCGTCGGATTCCAGCGCCTCGTCGCACTCCATCAGCCGTCATTACCAAAATGGATCCTGTACGGCCATGATGTCCTATGTACCGCTTCTTTCAGGACTCTCGCTCCTTCGCCAACTTCCCTGAAGTATAGGCGCCCTCCAAGAGCTATATGGCCGGCTTCCGCAATTGCTTTCCGCATCTCCGGACTTCTGGCGTCCGTCCGTCAGAGCCTTTCTTGTACTGGCTCAGCAAGTCTCCACCCCCGGCAGCCATTCCAATGCAGGATGATCATCTTTCTTCTCTCGCAACCTTCTTCGCGCTTGGCGCTTCACTTCTTTACAGGCGTTCTCTGCCAGTCCGTTCGCTTGGTGGTCAGCCACTGACTGGCGATTCCTCAGAGACCCGTTCCACGCTGGTCTGCTTGGCTCCGGCCTCTTTCAGGGCCACTATGGATGGCTCTCCGTCCGACTTGCGTACCGCTTTTCTGTACCCGAGATTCCTCAACAAGTTTGCGACGAACTTTGTGGCGTACGGCGTCGGTCCCTTCGAGTCCACGAAGGTCGCCGCTATGGACTGTGTCCTCTCGCCCTTCATCACGAGCTTCACGTGTAGTCCAGGGCCACTGTCGGCAATGCAATGCTGGCTGCGCATGGCCCGTGGGTCCTCCGGTGCTCTTATTTGGATGGGTTTCTCACCCTCATCAACTTCTTCCAACTCTTCATCCTCTTACTCCTCCCAGGTCGGCCCGTGCACATTGAAGCTCCCGCTCCGCCATCTTATACCCAGGCTTTCGTCTCAAGTAGAAGTTGTACACTCCCTGTTCCTGACAAACTGCTCTGCAGCACTCGCATTCTCCAGGATCTTCTGGACGGACTCTTGCGGAATCAAAATTCCGCCATTCGCATCAAGCACTGCAATCCTTCCAAAACCTAAGCACTTGGACGCTGAAACCAAGGGTTTGTGAACATCGGCCATTGATCCCTTCACACGGCGTTTGTTACCGCTCTCCTCGACCCCTCAAAGGTTCACTGACAGTGACTCTGTCCTCCCACCCATTCGGGATGGCCGTCTGGCCTGCTCCATGAAGCGTCCGCTATTCCAATTCCACTCAAGTCTGGCGTGAGCATTCCTACATCCGGGCTTGGTGCCTGCATCCTGATCCTCTGCCTCTTCCATACTTCCTGCTTCTTTACCTTTACCTTTGCTATTGCCTGTTACCTATTCCTTTGCTTTTTCATTTCCTGAACCTGATGACTTGTCCTGGCCTGTACCGTCCGGCCGTTTCTTGCTCCATCGACCGCTTTTCTCCCAGCTATGACGTGTCCCGTCCGGCGCTGTATATCAGCCCCCAAGCACGGATGGCAGCTGCCTCTTCTTCCTCTTTCTTTTCCTTCTCGGATTCTTTCTCTCCCTCTTCAATCTTTTCTGTGGCAATCTCGGCTTCAAGCAATTGTTCAGGCAAAGGTTCTTCTTTCTTTTCTTCCTTCTTTCTTCTTTCTTCTCTTCCTCGGTCACCGGGGTGGCCGAAGCGGCCCCTCCCCATACTGGCTCTTCCTCTAAACTCCTCCTCCTCTGAGGAGCTCTCACTCACGCTTACTACGCCATTCCTCTTTGGCTCTCAACGCTAGGTCCCTTTCACTTTCACCGGGCCTTCGCGCTACCATCAAGACACGATATCGACGCTACGGAGCATTCTTTTCTCCTTGAGCCAAAACATACATGAAGTCCTTAGTAAGAACTGTGCAAGCGGAGTATATATGAGCTATACATTTCGAATTTACATAGAATCAAAGATAATACACGACAATACTAATACTAAAAATCATCCAATTGAAACTGAAACTGCGATAATTCAGTCCTGTCGCACCGGTAGCGGCATGGCTTTCCTGAACGTCCCGCCCTCCCTGACACTTGACTCGCTTTTCAATCTCCAACAAATATTGACATGTTATCATAACATATCACAACCAATGTTGCTTCTACATGTATATGTGTATGTTCATGCATATACATTCTGGTATCATGCCACTCTTGCAAAATCATGTAAAGGAACATTGATCATGTTGCCTCCTCTCCAACTCGTCAATGGCTTGCTTCCGCAACGCTTGCTCCTTTCCCAGCTCGTTCGTCAAGCGCTCTCGTTCGCCCAGCGCCTGGCGCAGCACGGGCTGCGAAAAGTGACGCCGAGCTGGGCAGGCTTCGTCAAACCATGACGCAGCATTTCACATCATATCATCCTGATATGCCCTGATGTCTCTTTGGACATTTGATGAACATAGGTACCAGAAGAGTGGCAGGAGGTGGCAAGCAAAGACCCTCCAGTTAGAGATTGCATCTGTGAGTATCTGGCGAATCAGCCCGGAGCATGTTGCAGCTGCAGTGAGATGTGAAGGTTCTTTTGTATACGTTCTCCATAACGGCCTCTGCAAGTTGCATGTGCAGCTCCGACGAATTCCCAAGAGCCGATCCTTTGCCCTGCATCGCATGCTGTATCATTCTTTCCAAGGGATGCGAGATCATCATCATTGCTTTCAGAAAACAAAGGCCTCTGTAAGTGCCGCAGATGCTTCTGCAAGAGCTGTTTGGGCCTCCAGGACTCTTCGTGACATTGTTCGGGAACGGGGCAGTTTCGAACAAAACATCTGGCTGGCCTGCGCTCCTACTAAACGAAGTTCCCAGCTATCAGTGCTAGCGCGTCGGACAGCTTGTCTACATGTGACTCTTTCATGTCAAAAGGTGCGTTACCGTAGCCTCTTCAAGTTGAAGGCGTAGGCTCAGAATCAAGCTTTGGGGATCCTGGCAAGAAGAGAGAAGATGCAAGAAACAAATCAACAGCTTGGTCCGGAAGAAGAAATCCAGTCCTCGGGAACAAGCGTCTTGTCAGCTGCATAGCTCGCTTCCAATGGATCAGTGGTGTTTGCCTCTCTCTTCCCTCCTTCTTCGTTTGCGCTGGATTTTGACCCTTCAATGGTTTGAGCACTTTTCGCAACTTCAACGCCACTCTCTTTTGCAGCGGCCGGCTGATCTTCTTGTTTCTGCCCCTGGTCGTTGTCTACTGCTTTCTCCTCTTTCGACTTTGGGACAGAAACAACTTCAGCATCTGGGTCTGCCGAATTTAACGCTTCAACAGTGGTGCTGCTTTGCAAACTTCTTTCGATGGCAACAGGAGGCTGGTCCTTCTGCCCCTGCTCACCATTGTCTTCTCCCGCTTTTTCCTCTGCTGACTTCTCGGCGGATCCAGCTTTTGCATCTGGCTCTACTGCCTTCAGCGTTTCCAAAGCGTCACTACTGTCCAAACTACTTGCCATTGCAGCAGCAGGCTGGTCTTTCGGTCTCTCATCGCCATCGTTTTCTCCTTCCTTTCTCGCGACTGACTTTGGGGTGGTAACAACTTCTGCGTGAGGCGCTGCCTTGCTCGCGGCTTCAACGCCGTCGCTGTTTTTCAAACTGCTCTCTATCGCAGCAGCAGGTCGGTCTTCTGGACTCTGCTTGTCACAGCTTTCCTCTGCTGGCTCTGCAGCGGAAACAATTCCTGCATCAGGCCCTTCAGTGCTTGACGCTTGAACAATGCTACTTTTCCTTTCTTCAGAAATGTTTTCTTGTGCAATCGCAAGCTTGTCATCCTCCGCATGCTGGCCCTGCATCGCTTCAAGTTCCTTCTCACCAGATTGCGCCTCAGACTCATCTGCTGCCTTGGCATGAAGGGGAGCAGGTTCTGGTTCACTGACATTTGATGCTGCTGGAGGTTCAGTGCTGCCTTTTTCTTCTGTTGTTTTGTCATCCTTATCCTGGGTTTCTTTGCGCAAAATGTCCGCTGTCGGCCCTGTCGGCCTTGCATTTGATGCTTCACAAGCTTCTGCGTCTCTCGTTTCTGAGCTCTCTCTTGCAATGACCGGCGCAGTGTCCGTTGTCTTTTGGTGGTCATTGGCTTCTGCTTGTTCCTCCAATCTGGACTGTGCCTGAGCCACAGCTGGCTCCGCCGTGTGTCTTGCTGCATCTCCTGCCTGCAGCTACGAGGTGCCAAGGTTGCTGTTTCAAGCACAAAACGCAAGAAAACAGCCTTTGGGCCGTTTCATCGCCTTGTAGCTGTGCAAACTATCGTTTGGTTCTGGCGTGTACATGTATATAGGCGTATATAGACTGTATGCTTTGGCACGATAATCCATGTTGGACAACAGAGTGCTTACAGTATCTTACAGTGAACATCTCATACCAAACAGCAGCAAAAGTCTGCAAACGAGACCAACACACTCTCTGGATCCCCCTTGGAATTACCGGTAGGTCTGGGGAGCGCGATTTTGTAGCCATAAATCGCCTGCCCCAACATCCAGCAAGCAATCTCTCCACTATAAAATGAAGACTCGACATGACTCAGTAAATCTCTATAAAATCAAGTTTCAACATCTAAGGCGCTCGAAAGCAGAAGGAAGACGTAAAATATGATCTAGGTTTGAGGTAGTTTTAACTCTATTTTGCCCAGGTCGGAATTGCTTTTATAGTGGGTTGTTTGGGTTCAACTGGGCTGAGACGTGAATTTATAGGGATTTGGTTTGCAAAATCTGACAGCATCAGCGATGAGCAGGTTTTTTCCCCTGTGCGTTCGTCTGATTGTTCTGATGTCCAAAGCAATCCGCTTGATTGTCGTCAAAAAACCAACATATTCTGCGCGCAACTGACTTCCAACATCTGCCACAATAACATGAAGTCTCAGCTTTCTTGTCCACAACTCTCTTCATGTAAGATCAAGAACCAACTTCTAATCATTGTAAGGCTTGGTCTGCTATACAATCGGGGCTCATACCACCTCACTCCTATAAAATCTAATGTCAGAACATCCAGACCTCTATCTATGTGCGGCCCACATGATTCTGGCCACAAGCTACCAGGTCGACACATCATTTTATAGCAAGCCCTCCCTATAAAATGACATGGGGTTTTGGTACTCGAGTACGTCCATTTTATAGGCTTTATTCCATCGGGGATCTCTCTGGGTTTGTTGATCCAGAAGTCCGAAGCGCCGCCCAGGGGGAAAAGGAACATCTTGTTATTGTTTTCCATCTTGACCGCAAACAGCATGGGATGCAAGTTGCACTAGCCAGGCGACGCATGAACGTTGCAGAAAACCACTCTCAGGACTTGAAGGTGATGCGCTGCATTTAAGATTCTGACACAGATTCCTCCATGCCTTTCTAATGGGCCACCGCAACCACGTCGTTTGCGCGCACAGACCTGTACGTCACGAATAAACGGAACTGATTTACTTCTGCTGAAGGTCCTTGTATTTACAAGATCAGCTCTACGAACCCTGTAGTTAGCTACCTTTTCTCTACGCTTGAGTAGGTATACGCTACGGCGCTCTGGGGTGACAAGAATTTCAACACCCCCCTTTACAAGGAACTCGGTCAGGACTAGTTAAATTCCGGTAGCGGCATTCTTAGTTCACCTAGATCTGTTCCTGAAGCGTGCACGCCTGAGACGCCAGCCCTTCTTCGTCTCGTGAGTCCTTCTTGTCTGGGGCATCCCTATATTATGGGAACCAAAGGAGGGTCGTTGGCGAAGCCAGTTCATCCATTGGTTGTTTCAATTCTAAGTTGTCCTTCCTCAGTTCTTGAATTGTTTCCGCCTGGGAGTCCAGGCTTTGCTTCTTGACTGTTGCAAGTTTCTTTGTCAATAATTCAATAATGCAACCTTTGCTTTTGCAATGTCGAGGGAGGCTTCCAACTCGTCACGTTTGAAGTTCAAGTCAATGACCGCTGCGGTTGCTTGAGCTGTATTTGCTGCATTTACTGCTGCCTGATACCTTGCTTCACTGTGTTCCATGACTTGTTGGTGTTCTGAACGAAGTCGTTCAATGTAATGCTGAGCTTGCCTAAGCCTGCTCTGAAAGTGTTCGCGTTGCTCTTCCAATGTTTCTTTGTCTTGCTTGCTCACCAAGTTGCATCGCACGTTGTTGTAATTCTTGCCTCAACTCTGCTTGACCTGGACCTGTGTTGACGTTGACAACATTGAGTCTTGCCATTGATAACGTGTGGTTTAACTGTTGGCGTACCAGTTACGGTAGCGGGCGGCATACCTGCAAGGGTAGCTTGCGCGGCTTCCTGAAGAGGACGCTGCTAACCATCTGTAGGTAAGCTTCCGACGTTGCTTGAGGCTAATGCCAGTTGGATTTCTCTTGATGACGAACCACCGCATCGGACACTAGCAACAGATTCAGCAGATTCCACAGTCCTGAACATTCAACAGATTCAAGATGATTCAAGCGATCTGGCTACCTTGCTACCAGCATGGCAATAGGACAATAGGATCTACCGCGGAATCCGTGTCTTGATCATGGCTGATATGCCTCACGCTCCTCCCAGTAAAGCATATCCGCCGACCCCTGCCTAGCTGACGCCTATAGGGGCGCCCCTGGGACACCGCAGTTTGGAAGCAACCAGGCTAGACTCGCTCACGCTGAGGAAGCTTCTTGCAGCTACTCGGTGACTTTCAGTGTGGCGACACCGAGGTTTTGCCGTACTCTGCCTTTCGCAGACAGCTGCGGCTGTTTTGGTGTGGTGGCGCCGAGGTTTTGGCGTGGTCCATGGGCAGCTGGCCGTTATCTGGGGCTTGTCCTGGTCCCTGCGCTCGTCCTGGACACCTCTTTATAGGGTTTCGGAGGCAACGCAAGGCGCTGGCAACGCTGAGCCGAGGTTTTTGGGCAGCTGGCCGCCGTAGGCCCTATGAGGTTTCAACGGAGCAGGGAGCGACCGCTGCCAGTGCCTGACGTTGCCTTCGACCACGGACCAGGGCAAGATACCACACCAAAACCTCGGCTCCGCCACGCCGAAAAACCCGTTGCCAGCGCCTGAGACGTCACCTCCGAAACCCTTTATAGATAGAGGTGTCCAGAGCCCCAGAAACCAGGACAAGGGTCAGGTGGCCGCAAAAAGAGGTTTTGGCGGGCTGCTTTTTTGGAGGAGGTGGGCTTGTCCTGGTCCCTGGGGCTAGGGTTTCGAAGGCAACGTCAGGCACTGGCAAGATAGGGTTTGGAGGGGCAATGTCAGCGACCGTCGCCAGTGCTCCCTTGAAACCTCCATGGCCAGGGTGTCTCGGTGTGGCGACACCGGTGTGGGACACTCTTGTGGGACACCGTTGTGGGACACTCTTCTCGAAAGCTCTTGTGGGACACTATTGCGTGCAACTCTTGTATACACTCCTCTACGACGCTCTTGTGGGGCTTGTGGGCCACTTTTGTGGGACACCGTTGTCGGACCCTCTTGTGCAAAACTCTTGTCAAACACTCTTCTGGGACACTCTTGTCCGACACTCTTGTCCGACACTCTTGTGGCCACCTCTTGTGGAAGACGGCAGTCTTGTGGGACACTCACGTCTGACACTCGGGTGGGGCACTCTCGTGGGACATTCCGGGCCACCTCCACGCGCGATACCCGATGCGACCCCTTTCCAGCAATGCTGCGGACAACAGTTTTGGTAGAACCAAAAGACAGCCCGCAGACCAGCGACTGCGACTGAGTGTGAGAAGCGGTGGTGACAGCGGACTGCACCACCGCAAACCTTGCCTGGTCAGCTCTGAGCTGCCAAAGCAAGGCCCTCGCAAACAGCCACCGACCCGCGTGCCGTCTTCGGGGACCCACCTAGACCACTGCCCTCCACAAATCCCTGCACGTCACGGGAAAACGGACATCAGCCCTTAAACCTGGCGACGCCGCGCCAGTGACCATATAAGCCTAGCTTGCTATATGATGCTATATGGAGACGCGCTCCATGCCGCCGACCCACGTTTCGAGCATCACCAGGGCTCATGTGGCTTCGTCAAAAAACGTCCAACACAAAGGAAAATGATCAAAAAAGGCTACTGTAAAGCTTATAATGTATGTAGTTGATGAACAATCCTGCTCGTACTCTGGTGATGCCAACGGTGCTCGACACAACTGCTACGCGTCATCGCGCCCGTCGTGCGTGCGTGCGCGCGCTCTTGTGTGCGTGCGTGTTTTTGAGTGTGTGTGCATTCGTGTGCGTGTGCGGGTGTGCATGCGCGGACGTGTGTCTGAAGCTGAGGAAAGAGCATGCGAAGCCTGTCAGTCAAAACGATGCTGCGCAAAGGGCAACCTATGTTAGACAATGTTAGAAATAAGATTAAATAAGCAGAATTTGGAGAGTGCAACATATGCACCCACTTCACTTGCACAGGTTCTTCCCCAACACCTCCCACCCATCCACTTTCCAAGACAAAGATTGGACTACACATAAATTTCAGCTCAAAGCAACAAAACAGTCCTTCCGATCGTCATCGCTCACTTCCTTTGCTCTTGGAGTTGCCGCTTGACTGTGTGCTGGGGTTGGTGCAGCCGATGTGAACTCCAAACGCAACGGACGATCCTTGAGAAAGCTCTTAAAGTCCTCTGCACTCAATCCTTCCAAGCTGACCAAATCAGTCTTGCCAACACGAAGAAGCACATCCCCTTCATGAACTCCTTGTTGTGAACCGAATTCTCCACTTGCAACAGACTTGACACGAAGTTGGCCTGGTGGCAGTCCATTAAAGGATATTCCCATCTTGCTTACTGTGGCATCTGCCACAATCTCATAAAGGCCCTCTTGCTGCTTGCTCTCCTGTCCTTCTGCCGCTGCTGCTTTATGTTCTCCTTCGTTTCCTCTCGGAGTTGCCGCTGGACTGTGTGGTGGGGATGGGCCAGCCGACTTGAACTCTAAACGCAACGGACGATCCTTCAAATAGCTCTTGCAGTCCTCTGGACTCAAGCCTTCCAAGCTGACCAAATCAGTTTTGCCAACGCGAAGAAGCACATCCCCTTCGTTCACTCCTTGCTGTGCCATAAATTCTCCGTCTGCAACAGACTTGACACGAAGCTGGCCTGGTGGCATTCCATGAAAGGCCACGCCCATCTTGTTCACTGTCTCGTCAGCAACAACCTCGTACAGTTCACCCTCTAGCAGGTCACTCTCTTTTTCTTCTGCCACGTGATCATTCTCCCTTCTTGGAGTTGCCGCTTGACTGTGTGCTGGGGTTGGTGCAGCCGATGTGAACTCCAAACGCAACGGACGATCCTT